>CM039127.1:2080351-2346623 GCA_022036555.1 Microstegium vimineum | reverse complement strand
GCGTCGGTGCCATACCGTCTCTGTCTCAGGAACGCGCGAGCCACCCCCGGGTATGGCCGTATATGCATGGGCAAAACAAAGGGGCAAAGTAAACGAGAGCGCTACGACTGCTGCGCTGCGACTGTAGTACTACACTTGTCCTGCTGCGATGCGCTGTTTACACCTGCCACCTGGCCCCCCCTGCTACGGCATTGAAGGAACACTTGGCATCCCGTCGCATTGGATCGGCAATCCGCCGGTTGCATGTTCGCTGTGTCAGCATTGAGCTGCTCCGGCCCGTAGTCAACTGGGCAAGTATACTCCTATTTCTTGGACTCTGATGGAGATGGACCATAGTATACTACTGTACACCATACAGCAATTCTTGAAAAGAAGTACTCGTACGTACGTGCAGTGAAGAGGAAGACATTGCAAAACTGCACAGCTACCGCGAAATCCTTCCTTCTTCACCGCAAATTGGGCATTAACGGTAACAGAACACACGTGTGTGAGATGGAGAAGCTTTCTAGCAGCTCAAATCGAATCGGCGGGCAGTTTGAATGCCTTTGCAGCTCTCAATGACTTGGCATTGCAAAAGGAACCGAAGATTACTCGTAAAGTAAAAGTTTAGGACTAGACAATAGACATGCACGATGGGAGAGTACTCTACAGATGAACAGCACGCCAAAGCCCAGTGATCTGAATCTGACGGCGCTACGGAAATACGTAACCTGGGAGTAATTTTCTCCCGCGGGGTGAAAAAAGCCAGCCCAGGGGAACGTTTCACACGACGAGATTACTCACCAAATTACGCTGCCACCTCGTTATTACTCCACTCCTGCTAAAACTAACTGTGGAGTAAAACTGGCTGACAGACAGCTGAGGGAGAAAGACTAGTGCAATGCTACAGGAAGATGAAGCACTCCATGGCCACCAACGGGTTGTCCAGCGACTCCTTCCCCTCACCGTCGCCGGCATTCTCCTCTGGCAGCACGGGCGGCGGAGACGACGCACAATGCTCGGGCTCGCGTGGCAGCGCCGGCGGCGACAGCGACAGCTCGGGAGGAGCAGGCGCGGGCGCCTCCTGCCCACGCCGCGGTGACACGCGGCCACAGGGCCTCGCGGGGGGGACAGGCAGCTTACGCTGCTGTGTCCCACTCCCAGAGGCTACAGAAGCGGCGGCGCCCGCGACCGTGCCAGCATGTCGCTGCTCCTGCGCCCGCTTCGCCGCGGGCGACGGAGACCTCCGCGCCGGCCGTTCCCCTGGCAACGTATCGCGCCGTCGCGGCTGCTGCGGCGGCGGCGGCGAGGGGGACGCGCGGCCGCCGCCACCTGTGCGCCCGCCGCCGCCGACTCGGTCCCTCCTGGCGCCGCGCGTGACCTCACCGGACGCGGCTGCCGCCCGCCTCCTGGCCGCCGCCTTCGCCGGGGACCGTTCGGGGCCCGCCACGGTGGTCGCGGCCGAGGACTCGGACGCCACCTCCGACTTCTCGTCGCCGGAAGGCCCGGACCGTGCCGGGCCTACCGCTCGACGCGCCCTGCCACCGCCACCGCCACCAACACCAACACCACCATGCTTCGCCGCCCTGGCAGTGCCAAGCTTCGGCTTGGCCGTCGCCTCCCCTTCTGCTTCTTGCCCCGCCGACGCGGCCACGCGCCTCGGCCTGGGCCTCGGCTTGGCCTTCGGGGTCTCCGAGAGCACCTCTTTGACCGTCTCCTCCTCCGGCGGTGGCGGTGGCGGGTCGCGCGCCTCCGACCGACGCCGGGATGCTTCCCCAGCTGATGCGAGCGGCGGCTCTTCGCACTTCTTGCTGATGCAGCAACCCATTGCCTCCCTACTACTCCTGCTTCTTGCTTACTAGTATTGCTGAGTGAGCTAAGCAACCATTTCCCGCGAACTGGTGCCTGGTGGAGTGGTGGAGGGAGGGAAGCAGTGCAGAGCGAGTGCCGATGCCCGAGGGGAACGTGGCTACTGTGTCAATGTGGTGTTGGGTTTCCCTCCCCTTGTGCTTTGAGTTGTGTGAGGAGCAGAGCGGAGCAGACCTGCTGTGGTGGGAGACCGGGAGTCAAAAGCGCTGAACCAGTCACTACTGCCGACCAACGCTTGTTATCTCTGACGAAGCGTGCAACTAATCACCTCCATTTGTCAGTGCAGTTCCAACGATTAACTGTACTCCCTTGTAAAAAAAAACACGATTAAAGCCCCTGCTTACTCGCTCAGTGCTAAAATAGAAGTCATTTCGTTTTTTGAAAAGTTAGTTTTTTAAACTTTGATTAATTATATATAAAAGAATATTAATATTTATAATACAAAATCAATATCATTAAATGAATCGTTGAGAATATTTTTATAATAAATTTATTTAAAGATATAAATGTTACATATATTTTCTACGGAAGTCGACTTATTTGTTTAGTAGAGTTTGACCAAAGGAACCCGACTTAGCTTTACGTAGGAGCTCTTACAAATAGGTCTAGTCTTCTATATATCTTTCTTCGTTGGTAAAATATTTTAATAAACAAATCTTCTAGAAGTTTTTTTAATTAGATCCAAATATTTCAATTTTTATTTTAGATTTATTGATTGCAAAAAAATGTGAGCGAGATTGATTTTTTAGAGTGCATATAAAATATAAAGAAATTGTTAAAGGTTGTAAAGATATACATAACGATCTTTATTTAAATAGGTATCCAAATAATGATTTAAGATGAGTTGAAGAACATAAGGACTCTCGCAGATACTCTAATAGAATGTTGACCAATCATTTTCAACTCCTTGTCGTACCTATTATTATGTCCCCCCTCACCATGTAATAGCTTGAGTGCACCACGGCAGAGTCGAGCACAAGGGATGGCAGACAACAGAATTGTGGCGAGGGTCAGCTCGTGCGGTGGTAGGTAGGCTTACCGGGTTGGTGTTCTCGTATAATAAACCGGTTGTTTTATTAGAAAAGAAAAACAATATACCATAGTTAATAAGTTAAGGTGATAAGTTCAAACGAACGACATAATAAAGGCTATAAACTAAGTGTTGTGATTTTTCTATAATATATATTGTGTACACATACCTCTGTTAGCATCATCAAAAAATTGAGTTGGTCAACAAATCTCAATGCTACATCTCTATAAGCATAACATATTCTCCGGGTGCACTCTGTCTAGAAGAACTAAGTTGGATGAGCGAACCTTTTTAAAAAAACTAAGTACAAAACAGAAACTCACATATACTATACACTTATCTATAAATAATACACATTGTATCTCTTTGAGCACCTTTGAAGGCGAGTATATCTTTGGAAACCACCCTATTTCTATAATCACATCAAAATGACTAAACTTGACCGGTAAATCTTGATTGTTTTAATAAAAATCTACTTTAGACACCACATATACATGTCTTGTTCCCTCGAACTACTGAGCTGCTTATTCTATCTTACAAAATATTATTTAATTAGTTTATTCTCTCACACAGAATACTATTCAATCAACCAATTTTTCTACCAGCTAAACAACACTCCCCTCACCCCTCTATAAATGTATACACACAGCCTTACTCCTTGAGCAACTCCAAAGGACTAAGCATCACGTTCTCTCATTATCAACAAACATGTAGTCTACCACTGAATAGCCGTTAAATCACAAAATAATCTAGAAAAAAAAATATGAGTACGTGTGTCAAATCGAGAACTTAAAGTAGAAGGATATATTGTACAGTATCATATAGCAAGCTAACCAACTAAAGCTGCACTCAATTTAAAAGTAGAGGTGAATTTGATGATATCCTATGTTCACCATGTTAAGCTGGTGGAAAAGCTCACAATGCTTTATGAGAAATAACAAATTAATTGAATAGTATTCTGCTAATTCAAACAAATAAGATAATTTTGTTTATGTCAAGTCGACGATACGACACTTTTGTTAGGACACTCAACACCATACGGTTTGGGCTCCTTCAATTTTTTGGCATATTTGATTTGACACAGTTCAATTCGAGAGCTCTCATATAAATTGGTTTTTTCTTTCTTTCAATAATGATGACGAAGGTAGTAATCCGTTTGAATTCCACAAGAGCCTCCGAACGAAAACAATTTTCCTTGCGATGGAAAAGGGACGCCACGCCAAACAAGCAACAAGGTCCCGCACCGTACGGCCAGTCTGCCCTTCTGGATCCCCGGGCCCACCACACAGACTTACCTGACCCACCTGTCATTGACCAGCCCCGTCCTTTCCCTTTCTGCATACTCGAAGTCGAAGGCCGCGCGGCAGGTTGCACGGCACTAGCAGGTAGCAGCGGTTGGCCACCACCCGACGCCGGAGGCCCGGAGGAGGAGGAGGCGGCGGCGATGGCGGGGAAGCACGGGCG
Source organism: Microstegium vimineum (assembly GCA_022036555.1). Lineage (NCBI taxonomy): Eukaryota > Viridiplantae > Streptophyta > Magnoliopsida > Poales > Poaceae > Microstegium > Microstegium vimineum. Next base: position 2,342,281 of record CM039127.1, on the reverse strand, counting down.
CAACGGCTTCGACGACGACAACGTCAACCCCTTCGCGGTGAGTGCCCTTCCCGCCACCCGCACTGCCCTGTCCCTCCGGCGGCCTTTCCACTCGCCTAGATCTCGGCGGGAGTTGGCGTGCGTTTCCGATCCGATCACCTCCCGCTTGCGCTCGCATTTGGGATCCGTCGCTTAGTTGTTGCTCATGCTCCGGATCTGAGCGGCGTGATCATGTGCCGCTGTAAGGTTTCGTTAGAACACTCGTCGGAGTTGCTACTTGACTCTAGAGTCTAGATCTGTGCGTGCCCGTGTCAGGAACTAGGTTGGATGTGAGATGCTCGTTTCTGCATTGAGCTGGCTTTAGTTGCTGGGACTTGGATTCAGCGTCATTAGCTTGGTAAAAATGCGACGCGGTGGCCTTTTGCTGTGTTCCAGGGCTTCTCACAACTTTCCTGATCCGGTGACGCCTTATATGGATTGCTTGATTTTGATCATGCATGTTTACTGATAGCTGGTTAACACAACGCATACTGTCAAACTTACAAGTATAGTCATGCAAGCAAGTCTTCGGCCCAAGCCTGAATTTAATCGGTTTGTGTCTTTGTTTAATTTGGTTTATTTCACATGCTTTTCGTTTTATATATGTTAATATGTAGTGACTGCTCTTTTTTGTGCATATGTCTAGTTGCAGCTGGCAGAAAATATAAAATAATATGATCACCGAGTTGAGTCTCTATTTTGTGCGTGACTTCTTATCTCCCAAATATTCCCTATCTTGCAGGGAGGAAGTGTTCCACCTGCCACCAATTCTCGTCTCTCACCTCTATCACATGAACCGGCTGATTTCTACAATGTTGACATACCTCTCGACTCGTCAAAGGTACTTGTGATCTCTTTCTATCTGGATCACTGCACAAACAAACCAAATTACAGTTCCGAGAACTCTTTTCCCATTGAGTAAAAAAAAACAAAGAGTTAACCGAGCTTCCTTCTGTAACTGGGTACATGCACCCTTTATGGTGAGTTAGCTCATGTATGTGACAGTATGTCCATCGTTGTACTGTAGGTATGGCAACATGGCAAGTTGGTTTTGATTATTTATCTGATTTGTCTATATGTGGATGCCTCCCTATGTCTTACATCTGTTGATGTTGACATTTAGGATCTGAAGAAAAAGGAGAAAGAACTCCAGGCTATGGAGGCTGAGCTAAACAAAAGAGAACGGGTATGCTGCCTTATCATTGCAGAGCTTTCAGCCATTCTGCTCATTTTGCCAATTATAGTAGTTCTGACAAATAAGATGCAAGTTCATGTTTCACAGACTACTCTATGATGTGCAATTTGTCTCTCGTACTTAATATGTTGCCAAAGCATCCCTAGTACTCAAATATTTCATCTGAGAGGCTTATGTTGCTTTGCATATTACTTGTATTGATTAAAAAAATCATTCCGTTTGCATACAATTACATTGAGAGAGCCATGTTGCTTTATACAGAGTATGTATTATCTGTTGATCTTTTTATTTGATATTTTGATGTTATTTATGAAATATCGGAGCATTTTGACTCAAAGAAGGAAATGATATTTTTGCTGCTTCGCATGTGTTTGAAACTGTGAATCCATCTTCCATCTGTTTATTTACTTTGTGCACAATTCTTTATCTAAGATGTTAATATGATTTTTTTATTCATCTTCATCGGCGTAGGAATTGAAAAGGAAGGAAGAGGCGGCATCCCAAGGTACATTTCATCTTTGTTCATTCTTTTAAATAGCTGTTTATTTCATTTTTGTACATTCAATAAAAAATTGAACTCACAAGAAAGATATTGGTAAAGGCAATGGGTTTATTGAGGAAATATATTGAGAAACTAATTCTGTCACCCATCATGGGTTACACATTCAGTTTTATTTCAATGCTCAGTTATTGTTGCCATTTGCTGTGAAGATTACTTCTACTAGATGATGTTTGCAAATATCATGATGTATGCCTTCCATTTTTTAAAATGAACATTTGTTGTTTCTTTTCATAGAGAGTTGGAATTGGGTACCCTAAACCTTAAACACCCTGAAGAAATCTAGGTTGCTATATATTTTCAGTTTTTTCACTAACTTTATCATCTTTTATTTTTCAGCTGGCATTGTGATAGAAGAGAAAAATTGGCCTCCCTTTTTTCCCCTCATCCACCACGACATTGCCAATGAGATACCTATCCATCTACAAAGGATGCAGTACCTTGCATTCTCATCATTCTTGGGTAAGCTTTAAGTGTCCAAAATGTGTTGGTTAGTACTACTGTACTAGTGTCCCGCTACTCTCTCTCTGACTTAAGTATATTGTATTGATCTTTTTTATATTATGCATTAATAGTGTTACTACTAGTAGGGAGTGGATGGCAATACACTTTCACTTCCTTGCTTGTTGCATAAAGGATTTATTATGTTCATTTGATCCGTGGACTATGCATTTCGAAGAAAATAATTCTGATAGACAGTGGCATACGTTCATTTGGCATTTTATTTCTCAACTGAGGCTCTCTTACCCGGTGCTTGTTCCTCATGCAGGATTGATAGCGTGTCTCTTTTGGAATATCATAGCAACTACAACAGCATGGATTAAAGGGGAAGGTACAACTAAAGCATGCCTTATTGTCATCACATTTATCTTCTTCCATCAGCACATGTTACCTTACTGGCACTTCAAGTTCAAACTAATATGGCCTATCTACTTCAAAAGGTGTTATGATCTGGCTGCTTGCCATTATCTACTTCATATCTGGTGCGCCCGGGGCTTTTGTGCTATGGTATCGACCTCTTTATAATGCAATGAGGTTGTTTATATGCACCCACCCCTTAATACAATACAATTTTGTTCACCATTTCAATGTTACTTATAATCATATATCTTGTTTTGTTTTAATTTCTGCTTCAGAACTGAGAGCGCTTTGAAGTTTGGGTGGTTTCTTCTATTTTACATGGTAAGATGTCGAGTAAAATAAACTGAAGGTTTCACACATCATGTCTTTGCATTGTATTCATAAAGTTACTGCGTGCCTCACTGCCAATCTTTGCCCATTTCCAGATTCATATAATCTTCTGTGTGTGGGCAGCAGTGGCTCCTCCATTCCCTTTCAAAGGAAAATCTTTGGCGTAAGTATCGTAGTTTACTGAATTTTACTTGAGAGTTGAGATGCAATAAGTAATAACTCTTTGTATGTTCTCTTTGAAGGGTAGCTGTGAGGAGCCATAGATGTCCCTAGTCATAATTTGTGTTTCCATACAATCTTATTTTATAAAAAGTAATTGCTATTTCACTTAAGAATCAGTATATTTACCCACTCGGTGGTTGTCCTGAATCATAGCCAATAATAATCTCCACAAGGAATCATTGTGGATATACAATATTTACCCCAAATCTTCAGCATGAGCAACATACACACTTTGTGGTCCTGGAACTACAAATAAAACTTTAAATCAGGTAGTGCTTGCTAAACTTGAGATATCTATCTATCTATCTATCTATCTATATATATATATATATATATATATATATATATATATATATATATATATATATATATATATATATATTTGCCAACCATGCTTCATAATTCTACCGAGGAGTCCTGCTCCGCCTGTGTTACAAGAAGCCCAACGTGTAATGTTGTTGTCTAAACTTATCTGTGACAAAATGCTGGTCTTGAGGGTTTATGTAATCAAAAAATTATTTGGACGTTTTCAACCAAAGCATGCTCTTTGCTTTTTATGCATCCAAGTGCTAACTGTTTCTTTGCTGTTTTAACAGTGGGATTTTACCTGCAATTGATGTCATAAGCAAGAATGCTATTGTGGGGGTAAGTCAATATCAGTTTTGAGTTGTTAAGTTTATTGTCATGGCTCACTTTACCTATGTGACTTTGCTTTACTCTGTTTCATTAATCATGGGCATATTATTTATTTACCAAGGAAATATATGTTTTATGTAATATTCATCATGCCAGAGAGTTAACTACATTTTCATTGCAGATATCTTGTATCTTGTCCGCACTCAATTTTCTTTCTGGCTTCTTTAATTCCTAAAACTGCACTCTTTACCAAATCGTCGCTGCATCCAATAGTCATATATTGGTTGGCATAGCTTATTTAGTTCCTAAGTAATTTAGCTTGTTTGTGTGTGTGTTTGACAGATATTTTACTTTGTTGGATTCGGCTTGTTCTGCCTTGAATCACTTCTGAGCATCGGTGTCATTCAGGTTGGTTGGATCTATTCTTTGTTCAATGAATCCTTTATCTTACTACAGCCCAGAGATCTTATTGTACATTTATTCTTTGATTTAGTAAAAAAATTATGTTCTTCACACCTGACCATTAAGTTCTCTCTCAACTTGCAGCAAGTATACATGTATTTCCGTGGAAGTGGAAAAGCTGCAGAGATGAAACGTGAGGCAGCACGCAGTGCTCTAAGTTCAGCCTTCTGATGGAACATAGGGCGGTCTGATTACAGCCAGTTGATGGATAGAATGGAACGAGATGTGCCAATTGAGCCACGGGGTCTTGTACATCACTGCATTACGTGGATTTGGATCCCTGAAAGCGTACAGTTGATCATATTTTTGCTCTTCTGTAAAATATGAACAATTCTCATATGGATGCGCGACAGGGTGTTAATTTCATTTATTGCCATGGTTCAGGTGTGGTTGATAGCTAAAACGAAGTTTTTTTTAGAGTAGCGAATATAATGTATCTTCATCAATATCCATACGTTTGCATGGGAGTGTAATAGCTTGTTTATTTCTCGTGGTATGAATGCAGCCTTGCTGTGTTTTCGGCCAAGACAATTCATTTACTGTGTTTTCGGCAAGACAATGCACTCCGGCAGTCTCACCCACACCGCAAACTCAATCACGCGATGTGTCACTGGGAAGCACGAGCACTCTAGCATTAAATCACCGTTTGAAGAGTTATTTATATAAAAATTGTTTTATATCTTTTTGCTCTCAGTTTTTCTTCTTACTTATTGTGCATTCTAGAGAGTCATTCTCGTATTATATTTTTAGGTAAGTGAAAAATACAGAATAGAAGATTAGCTATATTTAGACGATCGTTTAGATAAGCTCTTAGAGGGTAGTTTTCGTCAAAATCTTAGTTCGTAGCATCAAGGAGATGTTGGTGCCGCGCTCTGCATTGCTTGTTGTTAGCTTGATAACATCAGCGTTGTAAAGTCGTTTTCCTTCATGAAAATAAACATAGAACTTACCTAACAAGACCTAGAACTACCGCGGAGGCAGCGTACGAACGCCGGCCATGCGAGCCATTTGGCCACAGACCGCTCTCGCCGCACCACGAGAGAAGAAGATAACTTTTTAGGATTCAATTTTTGAAAAATTATTGGAGTTTTAGCTTTTTTATCTCCAATATGTTTTGAAAGGTTGGAAAACCGTTTTTTTAGTAACGTTGGAGAAGATCCTACCTTACTTGATTTGCGATCTGGCTCAGCTTGTTTTGTTTTACTTTTTTTCACTGAGTTTTTTTTTAGACACTATTTTCACGAGCTGAACTGTAATTTTTGTTGTTTTAACGAGCCAGCCCGCAACCTACGAGAGTCTAACCCGTTTGCAATGAACACAATCTAAGGCTCCGAACCGGCATCTTAGCGAGTCTTGCCAGCCCACGGTCACGAGAGAGGCCCAGCAAACCCACCACAAAACCAACCCTAGTCCCCCCGTGTGAACGGACCGAGCGCGCCGCCAGCCCTGTTGTGCCCAAGTCAGCCCCCTCCAGTCCAGGCATCCACCATTCCCTCCATCGGTTTACCCGCTAGGCGCTACCGCGCTAGTGCCGCCAGCCCGCCACTCCTCCGCTCGTCCACTGAGTCGCCGGCCACCGATCACCGGCCAGGGCTTGTTGCCCTCATCCACTGCAGCCGCCGCCGCCGGACGCTTGTTGTAGCTTGCGAGCCACTAGTCTAAAGCCCTAAACCCATACCCACCAGAGCTAGAGCAAGCCGAGCTGGCTCCATACCCACGCCTACTCCTATCCTCCAAAACCGGCGCCGCCACTAGTCTAAAGCCCTAAACCCATGACGCCGCCACCGCCGCCGCCACACGACCTCCCTCTCCGTCCCCAAAACCTCAGCCTCGTCATCATCACCTATGGCGCGACATCCTAAGCCGCCCGCGTTCCCGTCCCCGTCCCCGTCCCCGTCCCCGCCACCGTGCCCGCCCTCGGACTCGGACCACGGCATCGGCTTCGACCCAATCGAGGAGTGGCTCGTGGATTTCGACCGGGTCATGTCGAGCGAGCTAGGGGCCAAGGGTCTGGGCCCCGCTGAGCAAGCGGCGGCGGTTCCGCATACGCTGGTGGAGACGGCGGCGCAACAGAGCTTCGAGCCGCTCGTGTTTGTTGTGAAGGATGAGAAGGTCGAGGTGGTGAGCAGCAAATTGGACGAGCTGGTTTCCCCGGACCTGCTTCTGGTGTCGGGGATTGGCGATTTGGCTGTGGGAGAGGATATTCCAGAGGGAGCGTTTGCTATGGCGATGGCTGCCGCACCGCCCGCACCTGCTGATGCTGAGATGATGAATACCACGGTGTCCGTGGAATTGGAATCGGAAGGTGGCAAGGAAGGGCAAGAGGCACCACCGCCTGCACCTGCTGATGCTGAGATGATGAATACCACGGTTTCCGTGGAAGTGCAACCGGAAGGTGACAAGGAAGGGCAGGAGAGCAGCGATGAAGAGTCGGAGTCAGAGAGTAGTGAGGACGAGGCTTCCTCGAGCAGCGATGAGGAGGAAGAGCAAGGGGACAACAAGGATGAAGAATCGAGTGAAGCCTCAAGCAGTGATGAAGAGGAAGAACTGGGAGCTAAGAGGCATGGTGGGAAGGCTGATAACCTGGAGAGCCTCCTTGAGGAAGGCGAGTTGATGATCTTGAGCGATGAGGAGGATGGGGAACAAAAGGGAGGCATCAGGTCCAAATATGAAGCAGAGGTATTTGAGTTGCAGTATGCTGTCACATGCATCTTCTTTTGATACTTCTTAGGGGGTGTTTGGTTACAGCCCCCTAAACTTTAGTAGCTAAACTTAGGTGATTTTAGGCCCTAAACTACCAACCCCCCCCCCCCCCCCCCCCCCCCCCCCCCCCCTCCTAAAGTGCCCCCTAAACTTTAGTTGATGCACTAAACTTTAGGGACCACTAAACTTTAGGGGGGTAAACCAAACATGCCCTTAGGTGTAATTTTCTTGCTGCGATGCTGTGTTAACCATTTGTGAATGGGCCGCGACTATGATTCTAGTTAGTGCAATTACCTTGAAGCAATTTTTATTATACAGTTAATTGTCAAGAGTAGCCTATCTTTTGAATCAAAATGAACTCAATGCTTATGATGTTAAATTGATTCTAACAGATACTCTGTCCTGTTTGTAAGGATGTAGTAGTCTTGCAGAAACTGTGCGGAAAAACACAGCTCTGTGTTGCTAAGCAATTCCAATACTGAAGTCTTACATTCAGTTGCTAACAGGAATTTTGTAATTTCGTTACATCCATAATGAAATTTGGCTTGGGCCTTTGTGGAAAAAAAAGTTGCTACCAGGATCTACAAAATGACATAAGCTGTTGCTTTCATCATTCCTATTTTTTTTTGTTTACATTTGTATTTGTTTGCATCTTCTAATGCGGATTTACATCGCAGGTCCTTCCACCAGTCCCAAAAATTGAAATACAGTTGTTACCACATCATCAGACTCTTCCAGTAGGGACTATTTCAACTGTAAGTCTTATATTTCCTGTGCAGTTTTTTTATATTATATTTATTCGTGGAGTTATACTCTAATGTTTGTTTTTCATATGCTATCCAATAAAAGTGGGTGTTATACCATCTGCTTATTTCGTCCCATGGTATCATCATTTGAAGATAAAATTGGTTCACTTCATAGTCCATACATTTAAGGGGTGTTTGGTTTGAGGAACCACCCCATTCATTGAGATTGTTGTAGTAGGGACTTTTTTTGGGGGAAAGGTAATGCGTTGAATCTTTTGTGGCATTTCAGACCTTCCTGGGAAATTGTTGTTGTTACTTGAAAACAATGAAATTTAGCTGCTTGAATTGGTTGATAACCAGACCTGTTTCTAATCCGTAGTCCCTGGGGTGCGCTGACAACCCAGAAAGGCAGAAACTGATATAGAAATATACTGCAACCCTCCAGTTTCCGGACTGCCCATAGAGGTATAGACTCAGATAGAATCTACCAAATCTTATTGTATTTTTCCTTTTATAAGGAGAACTGTATGTGCAATATATTCAGTGTTATCTGTAGCTTAAAGGCACCTGAGGTGTGGTCGTTGTTTTTACTTGGTTTTGCGGCTGTTAGCATTTTTTTTTTGGCAAAATACTTCTCAATTGTGGTGTTTTGGATTGTTGTCATATGATGGTCGATCTAGTCCTGACTCATAAAATGCGTACTGTACAATGTTTGAGTTCATATCCTGACTGTTTGCCTGTCTGCTATCTTTCCAGATAATGGGTGAGAGGGTAATTGTTGAAGGTTCAGTCCAACACAACCCCCTGAACGAGGGTTCAATTCTCTGGATAACAGAAAGTAGGACGCCACTTGGTATAGTTGATGAGTTGTTTGGACCCGTTAAGAACCCATACTACCTTGTGCGGTACAACTCTGAGGAAGAGGTACCTGCTGGGATCAGTGCAGGAACCAATGTCTCTTTTGTAGCTGAGTTTGCAGATCACATCCTGAATATGAAGGAGCTATATGCAAAAGGCTATGATGGATCTGATTCTGTAAACAATGTAGATGATGATGAAGAAGATTCACCTGATTTCTCTGATGATGAACAGGAGGCTCAGTACAAACGGTCATTAAAGCAGGCAAAAAGGCAGACTGATAGACAACATGAGCCTATGAAGACTTCTGGTGATAGGAAGAGATCTCAGCCTAGAGGTAGCAGAATCCAGAAGCACATGACGCCAAGGAACCTGGATTCATCAAGACCAGGTCACCAGCCACAGCCTCATTTTCACCGCTTCGATATGTCTCCTGCAGGTGCTGAAAATACAGCACGTTCATTGACGCCAAGGAACCTGGATACATCAAGACCAGGTCACCAGCCACAGCCTCATTTTCACCGGTCAGATATGGCTCCTGCAGGTGCTGAAAATACAGCACGTTCATTGGGTCCTCAAAATGCACCTATGACTGCTCCAACCATGCTGTCGCGTGGCCCAATGAACCCTGCTGTGCCATCACCAGTTCCTCTTGCAAATCAGATGGGTGGCTGTTTCATGAATCCGGCGCAGCAGCAGTTCTTACCACAACAGCCTAATATGGTTTGGCCTGGTGGATTTCCACAGCCTCCTCATCCGAACATGGGGGTAGATGGAGCCGCACTCGCTGCGAACATCATGCAGAACCTCCTCGCAGGAGCCAACCAGTTCCAGCAGCAGTTCCAGAACCCAAACTTCAGCGGCGCAGGTGCCAACCAATTCCCGCAGCAGTTTCAGAACCAGAATTTCAGCGGCGCAGGAGCCAACCAATTCCCGCAGCAGTTTCAGAACCAGAACTTCAGTGGCCCAGGAGCCAACCAATTCCAGCAGCCGTTTCAGAACCAGAACTTCAGTGGCTTCCCAAACCAAATGCCGATGCCCTTTCCTCAGTTCATGCATCAACCTGGAATGCCTGCAAATCCAATGCCATTCGGTGGTGGACCACCAGTAAACCCTCCATTCGGTCCAGCGCCTCAAGTGCCTATGGGGCAAGGCAACTTTGGCCAGCCTCCAAATTCACAAGGATTTACAAACCTGGCGCCATCCCGTGGAGATGGGGAACAAGATTCTCCTCCGCAGTTCAGTTCTGGTCAGTTTCATCGAGGGAGCCCTTCCTTTGGCCAGGGAAGGACGCAGCAGCGCGGTGGCCGGCATTCCTCTGGCAGAGGTGGCAGAGGCGGCCGGCACCGCAGGTAGTGTCTGGGGCTTTGCCCCCGGTGTACTATGTTAGAGTCTGTATGAGTGTTCGATCACAATCGCCAGAGATATGTTTCTTGTAATGATGCTTTCTGAATGGATTGGACATCCCGTCGATTAATACCGTGCCAGAATACACATCCTGCGCTCATTTTGCACATCTCTGGATCATTTCTAGAGAATCAATAAATACAAAACATTTTTAAAAGGTTATCAAATATATTTGTTTTTATTTACACAAGTACATATGCATATGTTTAACACGTAGACTCATCTCTATGAACTTGTTTTACACACACTTATCTCTATGAACTTATCAACCATGGTTTATCAACTATAGTAGAGTGTTTTTTATTTTATAATAAAAATAGGAGACTTATCGTCCGTAGAAACGATTAACCGAACAAACTTATTACTCATATGAGCACCTTTGAAAAACTTGTACAAGCACATCTAAAAGTCTACGCAAGCATATATCCGAGATTGATGAAGACGCCTCCGATGTATCTCAAGATTGATGAAGATATTTCGTTTGATAAAAGCACAATGTTGTACTTGTGTTAAGTCGACGACAATTGTATCCGTGCCAAGACAATTGTACACGTGTCAAGTCGATGATGAGGGTATGTTTGGATCACTACAATGTCTGCCGCTGCAAACCTGAGTGCTGCGTTTTCACCACAAAAATGTCGAAACATCCAACCCCGTGACCCAAAAAAAACGAAAAAAATCGGTTTTACAAGAACATATGCGGATGTCGGATATACTTTCTGAATAATAATCTTCCGCACGCGCTCGCTCCCTCGCGTTCAGCCATGGCCTTGCTCCAGCCTCCTCTTCTCACTCCTCCCCCGCTCTGCTGCTGCTCGCATGCCTGCCTCTACCCAAGGTTCCTGAACCTGCCTCCCAAATTCTCAAATGGAGCCTGTTCCACGGCGAGGCCGTCGGGCCGGAACGAGCTATCAGTGGGTAATATTGGGGGTTTGGCTTGGAGAGCGTCGGGGAGACAACGGCGGCGGCCTGGCGTGACCGGAGCTGGGAGAGGCCCCTTCTTCGGCGGCGGCGGGAGGCGTTTGGACAAGGGCACCAGCCGGGTCGTGGGGAACCTCGCCTTCGCCGCCGTCGTGACGTACCTCGCCGTGACCGGCCAGCTCCGGTGGGTTATTGACGCCATCGTTTCCCTCTGGGTACGAGAAATTCTTGCTGCTCAAATCTTTTTTTTTTTTGGTAATTTGCTTCTTCTATGAGAACATTTCGGATTAGTGGCGCTAGGTTGTTTGATTTGCTTCTTTGATGAGAATATTTGGGATTGGCACTAGCTTGTTTATTTTGCTTTTTTAATGCCGGGTGTAGGAAATAAATGTTAGCTCGGCTGAAAAATGCCATCCCTTGTGTTGGGCTAGACAGCGCCAAGAACACAGTGCTTTTTAACAGTACGATTTTGCTGTCCATGTAGTAGTAGGTTCTCAGCTGACTTGAGATTTCCGGTCAATTTACAGTTTCACCAAGTAATATTGTTTAGTTTGTTTGTGTCAAAAAAATATTGTTTAGTTTGTCTAGTATTCAATTGTGCACTGTGTCATAGACTCATGGAAAAGGAAAACTTGAGCATTTAGATTCCATAGAATCTTGACACTTGATTTAGCTTACTCTATGTCTCAACTGGCATTTATAATGTTGGGTTTAGTCCCACATTGGTAATGGGTGTTGGGGGAGCACGACATATAAGGCGGGGGCAGCCCTCACCTATCGGACTAGTCTTTTGGGTTGAGTTAGGCCCAAAGCCTGATATGTTGTGGGCTCCGGTGGACCTGGGCCCGAGAGGCGCCGGCTCATGGGGACAAGCTGACTGCTAATCCCCACGCGCGGAAACGTCGATTGAATCTACCGAGACGAACATGCAAGATCACAGATTTTGTTGACGAGGTTCAGCCGAAGCCTAATCCCCGGTCGCCCTAGGGCCGTCTTGAAGTCGTTCATGCGCGAACCTCTGCGTTCACAGCTCGACAAGAGCTGCCCAACGAGTCTCATCATAGACCCACTGTAAACAAGAGCCTCCCAACTTCATACTTCATGACTAACACATGTCTGACTTGCCCATGCTAAACACCAAAGAGCTAACCGATTGAACCCACACCGTAGCCTCCTGCAGCCCTGACCAACTAGATTACTCCAGTTGCAAGTATGACCAACTAGATTACTCCAGTTGCAAGTATAAATATTCATCATCTATACTTCCTTCCAGTTCAGCCCTTGAAGCTTCTTCACGTCATTCGATCCACACTTCAGAACCCGCACGTGCAATTTGAATCGATCCACGTCCTTGGAAGCACGCAAACTCCTCATCCAATGCAAACTTGCATTGAGCTCACGCCACAGAGATCGAGAAACCCCATCAGCTGCCACGCTCCTATGTCGTTATCACTGATCATGTCGTCGTCTCTGCCCACGGTATGACTAGCCTGTCACCGCTAGCCTCTCCATCCGTCATGCACCACGGTATGTTTGCCCTCCAAGCAAACTGTCCGCCAGCCATCCTGAACTGTTCGCCTTGTGCGCCACGAACTGTTCGGCCCCCAATCTATCAATCACAGACAGATCACCAACGAGCTGCTCTTCACCTCAACCCTGTCAGACTGCACAGACTCCGTCGCTCCCAAGAACATCCGCTGAAAATACTATTGTCGAACTCCCATCAGTCGCCATGTGCACCACGACTGAACATCGTCGACAATCTCCGTTCGGTTAATCGCTGAACCGTCAATCCTTGTCATCAAAAAACAGCAATCCCTCCATGTGCTTCCAGCTCCACAAGCATGACATATGTATGCAGCCCGAACATCCCGAATCCAGTTTTCACGTGTTCCGCGACTTGAGTGCAGGCAAGAAATCCTTGAGTAAGATTACGTCTGATCAGAAAAACAAAATTAGAGAAAAAAAAATTCTTTACTTTCTCCTTTTTTCTTTCCGATCAGCACCCTTCTCAAGTCTCCAATTTCTTTTATTGACTCATATCCAATCTCGACCACACGAATCCAAACTGCACAAGGATTCTACAGCTACCACCAGACATTGCATACGTATCCATGTCAGCATGTGGTCTCACCTCCGAGTACTCCTAGTCTTCCAATTTTCCATCATGCAAGCAAGAATCGTACTAGTATACGATTCCACGAAACACGCTCCTCCCGTCCTTCCACAGCATGCATAATCAATCTGTGCTCAACGTAGTGCGTTTCATCAGAAGACTATCTCGAAGCAGCACGTAGCAGGCGCTTTGCTCTGTTTCGCTGATCCATTACCCCTCGCTGATCGCGTATGCCCAGATGCCCTCCACGCGCATCATACTCTGCAGCTAGCCACTTGATCACGAAACCTTTGTAACAACCGCCACACACGGTTCTTGACAATATCCAGCTAGGAACCCTAACTGCCGTCGACGCTGCCGCCGACCTGCCACAACCATGCGTGCACTGCCCACACGCGTTGGCCACAGCCATGCTCCACCTTGTGTCGTATCCGCTTCGTATCATCATACGTTGCACGACGCCTTGTAGATGCATAATCCTCGAACCTCTTGATGATCTTCCGCACAACCTCTAGATCCAATCCAACCATAGCTCTGATACCAATTGTTAGGAATTAGCCTCCCACAGCGACAAGCTGACTGCTAATCCCCACGCGCCGAAACGTCGATTGAATCTACCGAGACGAACATGCAAGATCACAGATGACACCAGAGGCACGATATTTGTTGACGAGGTTCAGCCGAAGCCTAATCCCCGATGCATGACTATGGGCGCTCCTCCCCAATACCAGCAACACCGGTCGCCCTAGGGTCCCGGCAACGTGCCGCCGCCCTCCCGCGAACCTGTCGCTATGTCGTCATGGTTACAACAACAACCCTCCTCTCATATTTATGAGGAGACCGGGTTACAAAGTCCAACACCAACTCTACCCTATACTGCCAAATACAACTCAGAGTCCTAGCGTAACCAAACTCGTACATAATATTCGACACATATCCAACATATAAGCTTGTCCATTTGATAATTGGGTTTGTACTAGCACAAAATGTCATACAATCTGTGTTTATTGATTCAGTACATTATTTTGGTTGATTAAATTGTCGTTAATTTGGATTTTACATCTCTTCTGAAAACAGCTCCTCACAATACTGCTGCCTGTTCTGGCTCTCGGTGCGTTTTTCTTCTTTGCAGGACAAGATATACTTCAGGGCGATGTAAGTCTCCCCATAAATTTGGCATTCAGCTACTGCTTCTTTCATATGGTTGGGTTTTTATCTACTTGTGAAGAATATTTCTGCATAATCCTCCCCACTTATAAAACATTGCATATCAGCAGCACTATGGTTATATCATTCACACCCAAAACTGGAAGAAGAAACTTTGTTAGTCTCTGTGCACAGTTCTGTTAGTGTTCCAATACTCATATGCTCTTTCCTTGTTGGCAGTGTCCGAACTGTGGAAAAAGCTTCCAGGTTCTGAAGTGAGCATAAACAGCACCATGTAAAACTTCTATCACAGATTTGTTCTTAAAGCGAACTCTGATTAGCTTGATTGTCTTATAGGTCAGCTTTGAAGGATGGCCCACAACTATGCCCTTATTGCACTCAACCTTTCTCTGGTAAGCAATTTAATTGTGTTATCAACAGCTACCTCCCGCCGCCATCACCACCCACCCATTCATCCTCTTTCTCTGTGTTTTGGTATAATAACATTAGCAATGCTGACCACAAATTTCATTGAATCTATGGTTGTACAACTGTTATGTACTGTAGATCTGATACAGCAACAGTTATGTTGAACCTATGGTTGAAACCTTTTGTAACCATTACTTACATATGTCGTATCAGTTTGCATTGAAAATCACTTCTCTACCAATTTATTCTATCATCTGCCAACTAAGAATAGAGATATGTGGAATCGCCTTGAAGTCTTGGATGTTTCCACTGGACAAACTTATTGTTCCATTGATTCGCATCTTTGCTATGCTTGTCTGTGTGGAAGCCTTTATTTTGGAGCTGAGAGATATCTTTGTACATGCTGCAGTTCAGGGCAAACAATTTGTTAGAGAATCTGCTAGATTTTCATCTGGCAGGGGTGCTTCTTCTACAAACGGGCAAGTGTTCAACGAGTTCTTTAACCGCAACATGAGAGGTACCAAATCGTTCTGTTCAATCTTTATTTTTCTACGCTTGCATTTGATCTTGAGTCATCTCAAGCGACTAATTTCATTTGCTTAGTGAACATCTTGTATAAACGAAATAAGTCCACTTTTAGCCCCGCCCTCACCCACCGACCCACCTATCTTGCCCCCAAACACTTCTCATAGTTTTAAAACTTCCGTCAACTTCAATACTGAATACATTGGTCTCTCATCTCTCGAAGCTGGACAAAAATGTCCTTATGCAAGTTTGATGGTGGTTTTGAATGTCTGACTTGGCAGCGAACTATTGTGTTGGCAGTAGGCCCCACTTGTCATGGAGAATGCAAAGGAGTATGAGAGAACTGAGTTGGGGCTGTCTCCTACCTCACCTGCCCGTTAGGTGTAACAGATCTTGATGATAACCGAGATGCGCCGGCCATGATGAGGCCCTTGGGTCATGGCTGAGGGCATGGGAGCGAATCACTGTCAGGAATACATCCCCCTCGTCCCCTCACCTTCTATGGCTACCTCCTACCTGAGTCAGGACTCGGGAGTGGATAGATCAGGCCATCAGGGCTAGAGATGGAAGTAGAACAGCGTGCATGCCAGTGATTCCTCCCATCAAAGCTTGGACTTATTTTCGAAACAATAAAAACTTGGACTTAATCTTAAATAAATACAAGCAGGGTTTTGTTTCTTCTAAATTGTCTGTCATTGAACTTTTTACATGCCATCTGGCTAACGAATCACACTTTGCGCTTCTGCATGTAGGAGCGGCGCCTTCTGGGACGATTGTGGATGTCGAGGCCGAAGTCAAGGATGTCGAGTGATGTTTCCACATGATCCTTCAGCAGTGCTCATCACTCATCAGTAGCAGTTCTTATCTTCAGTTGAAGAAGACATTATTTCAGTTTTGGGTCCCGGATGTGGGAAGAAGCTGAAACTGTGAGACTAGAACGTTTTTTTGGCAAAAAAATATATAGATGGACACTGCATAGGGTGAATGTGATAGATCATATATGTGATTTGTGTTTGTGCTGAAGATGGGATAGGAGTGGTAGGGACATGGTGTGTTTAATGGATACAAGTACCATCGTGTGCATGTGAATATGTGCATTGCAGCCACAGAAGCTGAAGTAACACACCAAACACAGAGGGATCAAAAAATTAATCGCCGTTGCCGGGGATCGAACCCGGGTCACCCGCGTGACAGGCGGGAATACTCACCACTATACTACAACGACTGCTTTGCTAAAATATTACCAGACCACATATCATTCATTACTGTTGATGGCGAACGGTTCATACTGCATACCTGAAGCACACGATGTGAAGATGTTAGGCAACGAAGCGCCCGTTGTCGGACTCGGACGTGAAATCTATTCTGTACCCACTAACTTCTGTGATCAAGAAGACAAGAAGTTTCGTTCAAATAAACGATATATAAGTGAAGAACTGCTCTACAAAGTAAGGTAAACCAAAGATTTTTTTTTTCTCAATCACGCAAAAGGTTTCATGTCTTTGTATTAATGTAGAAAAAAGGTTCCGATGCACCCTAGTGTACTGAAAAAAAAAACCAAAGATTACTAAAAACAATGTTTTAACAAAACAAAATAACCATATATTCTTGGCAAAAAAAAAGATCATATATCGCTTGGCATCTATGTATTCCGTTAAGGTCTGTGCACCACTACGTTTTCAAACAGATGAACAGACACTCGATAAAATAAAATATAAAAAACAGAAGCTGAACAAATGATTAGACCAAAAAAAGCGCCGTTGCCAGGGATCGAACCCAGGTCACCCGCGGGAATACTCACCACTATACTACAACGACTTGGATGGCATTTTGCAACTTTCAAACTAGCTCTTCTGTTCAAGGAACTCCGAAATGGAAATCGAAGAAGAAAAGGACGCCCTGGTCTTGAGCGTGAACGTTCCATCAAACACTCCCAACAGACGAACCAGGCAACCAAGCGCACGGTGATAGGACAATCACAAAGACCTCAGCAGCAGCACACTGTCCAAAAGGTAAAAAAACTCCAGGGAATGAAGGCTCCCAATTGCTTGAACCAGACAAGACAAAGATGGCGGTAACAAAACACATACACAGCAACGTGGTGGTACAAAGCTGCGCCCAGGCAGTACTAATTCTCTGCTGATATACTACTACAGCTCTCAGTAAAAAACGTACATGTTACACCTCAAGCTTTCTTCGCATGGAAGCTCTCAGGGGAACCTGGACCTATCATCTGGGGCAGATGTATAGAGTAGCAGGTAGCGAGCGTAAGGAAAGAACAGCTAAACGCTACGAAAACCTTGAACCACACGGACGAAAACAGGGTTAGGTACATGAGGAAGCCTGTGACAGTAACTACCGCCACAAAATTTGCAAGGCACTTGGTTGTTGACAGATCCCCTTCAGTTCCTTCGTTGGGGAAGTGGCCTAGTGTGGAAAACTTGGACAGCAGCTCGTCCTTCAGCCTGAACCGTTCTATCAACCAGTCACCTATCTCGTCTTCAGATGTTGGTATGTCGGAAACTTGGATACTGTTGATATGGATGTGGACTTCGGAAGGACCGATGCCGTAAACGTTGTCCAAAAAGTTGGCGGTCGATGTTTGTAAGCGATTGTGATGTCATAAACTGCATTAATCAACAAGGCACGGGTCATGCAACCAAAAGACCAAAAATTTTGTACCAAAATATTGCAGAGTATTAACACAGCCAGATGCATCGATAAATATAGCAAAGTAGTCATGGAACCAAATAAGAAATAGAACCTAAAGAGTGAATCTACATAGCAAAAAATTGAAACAATCGAGAGTAAACTAAATCAAAGTAGAGTTCCTGAAAAATATTGTAATCTTATACAAGTCTTTCAATTCACAACTTCAAATGGTGTATAGCATTCAGCCTATGCTCAGTTAAATATAAATTGCATGTGATTTTAGTTTCATCTACTACAGTAACGTTTCCAGGATACTGACATAGCGTGCATTTGGAATGTTAGCAAACTTGCCACAACTCCAGGATGTGTGGAGACTGGGGTAACACTGGCTAGTAGCAAACTTGCCACAACTCCAGCAAGGTTATTAGATTTTATAGCCTTTTTTGTGCACACATACCATACAGGTCGTGTTCTTGAAAGCCACATTCATTGGGTACACATATGCCCACCCCCCCCCCCCCCCCCCCCCCCCGCACACTCGCACATCTCAAGGGCGTGACCAACCTGCGCTATGCTCATCTTCCATTTTAGCAAGTGCCATTAACAGAGGTTTTGGAAGAAAAAAAATAACCATGTAGTCCAGTCAATAATGATTCGAACAAGTCAGCAGAGTCCATTGTAAGGTGTAAAAATTGATAACATGTCTGCAACAAATGGTGGTCTGCAAAGTTGCAATAAAGAAGAAGAAAATTCAAAAGGACAGTGTGAACACTAACCAGCATCTATGGTACTCCTCAGCACTTGCAAACAGCAATTGAAACCCTTTGTCTTGGGAAGGAGTACGTTTTTCAGAACAGGCAAACCATGCTCTGCTGCAAATTCTTGACTTTTGATACACTTCTTCTCACTGAGATATTAACATTAGCGCTAATTATTATACAGATAGATAAAAGTACAGGTGAAGCATAGCATTAAAAAACTTATTGAAGGTGAATGATTCTGAATATTCTTCCAGAAACCTAGAGTGCAAACCCAAATCACGCCAGTGATTTAGGCAAACATGTGGCAAGAAAGAATGGGAAGAGATCTTACGTATAGTCAGTGCCTTCTGGGAAGACTGCCAACCAAAGAGGATCCTTTGGGTTCTTCAATTCAGAAAGCCTGCTTCGGATTATTGCTTCATCAATCTCCCACTTCCTCTCTACCGGAATAAACTCAATAATGTGAAATGCCCAGTTGAAAACAGGTAACTTCATTAAGCTTTTCTTAAGGATATACTTGATGCACTGCAATCGGCCTTTCCTCAATGCAAAATCCCACAAGTACATCCAGTCAACCTCAGTCCTGTGGTTAGCAAATAAAAGAACACGCTCTTTTGCTGGCACACTTTCACCAG
This sequence comes from Microstegium vimineum, assembly GCA_022036555.1. NCBI lineage: Eukaryota > Viridiplantae > Streptophyta > Magnoliopsida > Poales > Poaceae > Microstegium > Microstegium vimineum. The sequence continues at coordinate 2,323,099 of CM039127.1, read as the reverse complement.
AGAAAATAAAACTGGTCTTGTTAATCTTCTCAAACAGAAAAGGCCACATAGCTAACCACATCCCAAATAGAAAGCATGTAGACTTTCTGCTGTAATGCACGCTGAACAACCGCACAAGGAAAGTAGTAACAGGGGACAGGTAAACCATCATAAAAAATGCTGTTAATAGCATAATCACCAAACACAATACTCCACGGGATCTTCTCATGAAAGTCAATGGGCAGTGTCTTGGTCTCATTTCAACAACGGAAGGATCAGGAGGATCAATCGTTTGCACTTGATTCTGCTTTCCATTTACATGATGCTTCTGGGAACTAGTTGAATTGGAACAATCCATTTTGTATGGCTATAATGAAAACTAGGTGCCCCTGAGAATTTCACACTCGTGGCACCAGCGGAATCATCTAAACTGCACACATGATGGGAGAAGTAAGAACCGCAGAGTCATTAAAGGTTCATTTTAGATATTGCGGTATTAGGCTATTAGCACAAGTTGAAAGAAAGGGTCTCTAGTGTTTTCTGCTGCAAATCTATAACAGGAAATTAGGGAAACAATATTGCGAGTCTGAGTCTCTAGAGACTACCACAATCCAAGACAATGCCACATTAACAATTGATATGACAAAGTTACATTAAGACTTGACCAATTCGCACTTTGGAGCTATATCTCCATTTTACCTCCCTGTTTTTATGCATATCAACCAGTGCCAACAAATATAAATAAATGAAGAAATCATTTTCATTTATGAGCATCAATCTGACTGAGATGAGAAAATGATAGGAATAAAAGCACGATCCAACTGTGGCAGTAAGCTATTATGAAAGGACCATTTGCAAGCTCACTCATAACACTCAACCAAAAAGGTTGACAGTAGCCCGGCATTACATGCTGTAGCAGAGAACTACTCCCTCCATTCCAAATTGTAAGTCATTCTAAGAATGTTGGAGAGTCAAAGCATTTTAAGTTTGACCAAAGATTATAGAGAGACACATAAAGATTTATGAAGTCAAATAGGTATAGTATAAAAATATAACTAATAAAAAATCTAATGATACTTAGTTGGTATCATTATCATATTATATAAATTTGGTCAAACTTTTTAAACTTTGACTCTCCAAGATTCTTGGAATGCCTTACAATTTGGGACGGAGGGAGTAATATACTTTCAATCCAAAAAGGACACACATGCGATGCTAACACTTAACCAACACCATAAAGGACATGGGTGTACAAATGTACACCCGATGATCCAAATCGAAGTTAGAACCAATAATGCACGTGTACAATTGCAATTAGATCAGGTCCGGTTACAAATAGCCAAATAGCTGAGGTTAGGCTTTGGGTGCTGCTCTGTTTTGCACAGCGGGAAGGGAAGGGAAGAGAAGGGGCGAGCATACTTGTTACACGCTCGTTGCCGGAGAAGGGCCCGACGAAGATCTGGGCATCTGGCCTAGCCTAGGGCGGCGCCGGCGGCGGGAGCCTAGTCGCCGCGCTGATAGATCGAGAGAGAGCACGCGGGGAGAATGAATAACCAGTCGGGAGCTGTTTGGCCGGGGGAGAGCGTGTGCCACGGCGGGTGGCGGCGGTCGGGGCGAACCTCTGGCCAGTGATTCCGGCGGATTGGGATGTCGGTGGAGTAGAGTCGTGGAGGGGAAAGCGAGAGGAGTGGAGTGTGCTGTGCGCGTCCCCATCTACCCGTCCGCTGCAGGGAGGGTTTAACAGTGGTCCATGGTTGGATGGATAGACGGGGTTTAGCTAAGCACACGATTCCTTGTTGTCGTTACAGATGCAATCGATTATTAGTAGTGCTTAGCACCGCTCAGTCGTTAGCCTGTTTCCCTTGCTTCTGTTGTTCTACGTGGTTAGTCTTGTTGATTCTTCTATATTTTTTCTTCCTAATAACTTTTGGTCTAAAATATACGTAGTCTGAGTATTAGAAGTAGTTGTTTGCATAATATTTTATTTTTATTATTAGTTAAGACTAGCAAACGTATCCAACATTGTAAAAGGAGAAAAAATCAAACGTTAATAAAAAAAACGCATAAAGGTACTATATATTTATTTATATTTTATATTTTTTTCTATATCTCTTTCAACCTATTTTTTTTATCATCCTTGTATTGTTATTTTGTAAGCTAAATATGTGGTCTCATTGTATTGTTTTTTCTATAGATTTTAGGTTGCTTTTTAGAGTTTTTTTATGGTTAGATATTTTTTATTAACTGCATTTTATATGATGTGGTTTAATTATAACTGGTAAGGTTTTTTTCATTATTTATGTGCATATGGATTCAATTGATAAATTACCCCCCACCCCACCCCTATGTTTACTTGAGGCTCTGCCACTGCCATGAGAAAATACATGTCTTCCAGAGAACACACTCAACAATTAGGATACGATCTGATTTCTTCTAAAAATGACATATGTTAGCTTTGAATGATGTTTCTTCTGTCTGATGATTCTAAAATATTGACATAGGTTCTTTAGTGAAAGAACAAAAAAATAGAAACCCCTAACTAAAGTTTGGTTTGGTAGTTGTACAATTTCATTTGTAATCATCATTTGTTTGTAAGGGCTTTGGTGCATATTTGGCTATTTGGTAATATTATTTCACTTGCCATGGTGCAAAAACAAATGTCTGGAGAATTATATAAAAACCACAGGTTGGTTTACATTCTTTTCAAGAACTTCTGTCATCTACTAACAATGAGCATGCCCAAATGTTTCTTGCTGACACCGCCGACAATCTAGAGATGATGAAAACTACTAATGACCAGGAAAAATAAGAAATGTGAGCTAGAACTTCCTCAACACAACAGACAAAATATAACATTGATTTAGTTGACGCACAACTTCGATACCTCCACAATTTACAATGCATTTTCTATTTTTCACTATTTTTTACTGTTAAAGTTTTTATCTTTTTGCCAAACTATATACTATACGCCGTATTTGCAATCAAGAAGATGCCATGATTATAAAATCCGTTAAAAATACAGATGACAAAAACAATAGTCGTGAAATTGAGGGGCACATTTATTTCTTTGTACCTCTTAAAATGTTTAATGAACCCTACTAACCACTTGTGCACTGTTGTAAGTTCGCATATATATACTAATGCATCATGTTGAAGTACAACTTCTAAATGCAGGTCATGGATGCATACATCAACCTCATTAAAGTCAAAAGGCATCAATTGTGTAGGGAAAAAAATCAACAATTTGCAAGTTACTCCCTCCGTTTCAAATTATAGTTCGTTTCACTTTTTCAACCCAAATTTAACCACTCGTTTTATTTAAATTTTTGTATAAAATATCACTTTTTTTTGTTATGACTTATTTATTTAATGAATAGTCTATAAGAATAACTTAAATTTGATTATGTTTACACAAACTTTTTAAATAAGACGAATGGTCAAACTTAAGGTTAAAAAGGTCAAACGAATTATAATTTAAAACGAGGGAAATTCCTCATAACAATTTAATGGCTACAATTGACCGGACCTACAAGTTACCTCATGCATGCCTGCTGTTGAACAATTAAAGAGGCAATGTAGGAAGACCGGTACACTTGTACTACATTTAATCAGTAAATAGTAATTGTGCTTGTAACTACCATTTTCAGTTAAATTCTAAGCGTCATCTTCTGCTAAATCTATTCCCGCAGTTCGTGATGTGGCCTGAATAAGAGATAGTTATTTCCTTATTGATACAAATGGTCACTCACTTACCACTGAAGGAGAATAACATGTGGATTAGGGTCACACGCCGGTGGTGCCACTGCCCGAGGGCGCCTTGGTCAAATCATATTTTTGATTTTTTTTTAAGGTTGAAAAATAGTTCTTTAACAACTTCAATACAACCATTGTAAAATTATACGCGGGCAGACATGCAGCATACACACAAGTGACTTCGCGTGGAGATACGAATTTCCTGCTTTCCACATATCGGAACTTGCATTAGATACGCGCATATATTGCGCGCCTTGCCGGTTGCCGCCTTGCTCTTTGTGTCTCGTGCCGTCCGAGTAACACACTGGTCATCCACGTTGTGGTTCTCACGAAGAAGCGGCGCCCGGCCGGCCTGGCTAGCTAGAAGGCTAGAAGTCGTCGTCCTGGTTGGGTTTGGGCGAGGTGAGGATGGCCGTGTAGAGGCGGAGCTTCTCCTCCCCGAGCGACGAGCAACGGGACAGCGGGCGGCGTGGTCGGATGAAGGACAGCGACGACAGCGTCTTACGGTGCTTGTACCTCCGCCACACCAGCTGCACGGCGACGGCCGCCCAGGTGCGCCACCCGGGCGAGTAGTAGCGCGCGCTGCGGCGCACCTTGTCGTTGGTGAAGGTGTAGCGGAAGTGCTGCGTCACGTACTTGACGTCGGCGGCGTCCAGCCCGAACACCTCCGCGCTCTCCAGCGTCACCAGCGTCGCCGACGACGTCGGGAGCCGCTCCAGGAACGGCCGGCGCAGGCACCACGACAGCAGCTCGTCGCCCGTGAAGTTGCCTGGCCCTAGCGTGCAGCTGCTCGTCGCGCCGTTCCGTAGCACCTGGCTGCACTGCAGGTGCCCCCGCACGATGAACAGCATCCGCTGCACCACGTCGCCCTCCATCACGATCTGCATGTACGTAGAGATGGTGTCAGGGATGGACATGCATGTTCCTTGAATTCATTCAGACAGGAGAGCTGACACGATCACACTCACGGTTTCTCCCTTGGGGAAGATGAGGGGTTTGACCCGGTCGCAGATGTTCTCAAGGACGAGGTCATCCATGTGCTGGAAGAAAGGGACCTGGCGGACGAGGTCAAGGCAAAGGTGGTACTTGATGTCGCGGCGGAGTCCCTCGGGAAGGTCACGAACGATCCGGCACTCGTCGACGCCGCGCGTGGCGGCCCAGCGCTGGCGCTCGAACTGGCGCACCCGGGCACGGAAGCCGCGTGGCAGGTTCTTGCGCTTCATCCACCACTCCACGTTGCGGAGCCGCGTATGCATCGCCTGCTTCTTGGACGTGGTCGCGTTTAGGAACACCTTGATGTTGCCGATCAGCATGGTGACCAGGACGAGCCCGCCCGTGATGGTGACGATGTTGAACACGATCTCCACCCACTCCGTCGTGCTCTCAAGGTTGCCGAACGTGCTCAGCGTCATCAGGCCCCAGAAGATTGGAAGCAGCATCCGCTCCACGCGGCTCGGGTTCGCCACCAGCATCACCGTCCACGAGTAGGCGCCGTACTGGTAGCTGTCGCCGCCGCCGCTGCCGCTGGACAGGCACGTGGCCCGGGCCTGCGTGTTCCGGGACCAGGCGAGCCTGTCGCCGACGACGGATGTGGAGGGGGAGCCGCCGTAGTACAGCGGCGCTGCGCAGGCCACCGCGCTGCTGCGCAAGCACCCGCCGCCCGCCGCCTGCAGGCACTCCTCTTTCAGGCACTTGCTGGCTCGCTGCACGCCTAGCAGGTACCAGCACGCGCCCACAGCCTGCGAGTCATGTCGACACGTGACTTTTTTGTTAGTCTACTACTGCATGGTGGCTGGCAATGGCATCCAACGACGACGCTGCTAGCCGACGACGTACATGGGCGGCGACGAAGTAGGCCATGAGGTTGAGCGCGATGCCCCACCAGATGGTGCCGAAGATGTAGCCGGACTGGCCCTGCATCCGCCGGAGCAGGCGCGCCGCGTGGTAGATCTTGGGCAGGTACTCCAGCAGGAACGCCACCAGCAGCACCGTCATCACCGGCGCTGTCAACCCCGCGCGGATCATCGCCGGCGCCGCTACCCACACCACCACCTGCATTCGCCATATACACCGTCAGGATCATGATGCGGTGGCCGGCGGGTTGGTGGCAAGATGAAGAGGCCGTGGGCCCTGTGGGCCGTGGCGTGTGGCCCCAATCGTCCTGGGCCGGACGATGCGCATGGACACGGGCCCGCGCACGTGCCAGTGGCTGCGAGCGTGCTGGGCCACATACACAGTCAGATGCGGCACCAAATAATCATGTGCGTCAGGACAAGAAGAAACTATGGCACGCAGGCCCCACTATTGCCATCGCTCTCTGTGCAGTGCAGGTGCAGCCTGGGGGGGCCGATCGCGTCGCCATGCCGATCTACCGGCCAGTGCAGTGCTAGCGACATGGAGGAGATGGATTCATGGCAGGATGATGGAGCTGGAACACAAGCTAAGGAGGAATCATGTTCTCGTGGCAAGAACAGTTTGGGCAGGGTAATGCAAATAGGAAAAGTCCAAACTGTGACCTGTGCGGATGACAACTTATTTGGGCGAGAGCGAGACCAGTCTCGCACGTTAGCACACACAGTACAATGCATGATTATAGACCATGCATCTTGATTGGAAATCTCGAACTATATATGTGGATGTCCTGTTCAATTATTCTTCTGCTACAGAATTCTTCCTGCTTTTCTTGTAACAAAAAAAAAACTCTCTAAACTCAATGAAGATCTCTAAATTTCACTGAAAGTTAGTAGTATATACTACTTTTTAAGTAATCAACAGTTCAAGACATTTACTTACATTTTTTATGCTAAGAGCCATGTTGAGAATTCCTAATTGATAACAGCCTGTTCGTTTCATTGGTGGCTGATAAGTCGACTGATACTATTTTTGACTGTTTTAGTGGTTGATAAGCCGGCTGATAAGTCAAACGTTGTATTGGCGATTTGATTTTGCTGTCAAAGAATATATCTAATTTATTACCTCCTACCGGCCATCTTCCACCACCAAACCATCGATGGAGCTCATGCACCTTGTAATGGCTAGAGGACTAGTGAATGAATGAATAATCTAAACTAGCAGAGCAGCGCACCTGCATCACAGGAAGGATGACGAAGAAGTCCAGCAGCATCCCTTTCCTGGACGCCGCCGCGTCTTCGGGGAGCTTGCGCGCGGCCTCGGCGGCGGCCTCCTCATCGTCGTCCTCCTCCTTGGCGCCCTGCTGCTCCTCGTCGCCCTCGCCTCCAGCCACGCGCTTACTCGCGATGCGGAGCTGCGTGGCGACGTTCCACACGTGCATGGCGTCCACGGCGCATCGCAGCGCGGTGACGGCGGCGGCGAGCCAGCCATCGACGAAGAGGCACATGAGCGGGCCGCTGAGGGACACGGCGTACAGGAAGAGCGGGTCCACCATGAGCCCCGCCGCGCAGGCCACGAGGTAGGCGCGGTTCCAGTCCCGGACCCACCTCGCCCGCGGGTCCAGCGCCCACGCCCCGAGGAGGCGCCACTGCACGCGCCGGCTCCTCCGGCTGCTGGTGGCGCTGGTCGCACGTCGTGCTTGCTGCTGCTCCTTCCGCCGCCGTGGGTCGTCGGAAGGCGACGCCGTGGAGGAGGAAGGTGACGAGCGTGCGGAGAGGTCGCTTGACATGGCGATGATGGCGATACAAGTACAGCTGGGTCGAACAGCGGAAGAATTAAAGGACAAGTGAGTGATTCGTCGAATTGACAGTGTAAAACAACATCAACTGATGCGAATTCCTCTCAATTTGTTAGGCTTGGCATTGTCTTTTCCCTTCCTTTCAATCCGAGAAATCGCTGGCCACCTGAACAAGTAACTATCCAACAAATTCAAATAAACAATTGAACAGAAATTGAATAGGAAAAATACAAAGTGTTCCGGCTGCCGGTGCCGGACCTTACCTGATCACTCAGCACAGAGCAGGTGTACGGTCACGGTCAGCACCTGAGTCTCGTGGCTACCTCGCCGGTGAGTCGGTGACTGTCCGGCGACTAGGCGCTGCGTCGCCGTCTCGCAAGCACAAGGCCGCCAAGGGAACCGGCAGGCAGTTCAACCGGGAAGGCAACGCAAACGTCGTCGCATCTAGCAGCGGTGAGCGGACGGCTGACCAAGAGGCGTGGTGCTGCGTGCAGAGCTTCTCTCGGCATCCATGGCGGACAGGACTGTTGGTCAGCGAGTTCAGATGATCAATGGGGGAAGAAAAAAAAAATCAATAGATGGCGAGCGCTATGTATCGTCATACCAGATCACCTTCCCTTTCCTTCGCTGAGTTGGCCGCCCGTGGACGCCGCAACACAATAGCAGAGGATATGAGCCTGTGGAGCAGTGGAAGCTTTCGCCACGCAGCGACTGAGGTGGGCACCGATAGTATGACCGCGTAGTACATCCACAAATCCACACGCCTATATAGATATGAGGGGATTTTTGGTTGGAGGTCTAAAAGTTGCCACTGAGGTATTTCCATCCTAACTACACTCAGCCCTGTTTAGTTTTTTATGGAATCCAAAATATTTTGGGTTTTGACTCCTTATTTTGTAAAATAAAACTAAACATCACCCAAAATATTTAGTAAAAAGTGATTCATTACTCATTTTAAATTTTGAACTCAAAAGGCCAAAATAAGAGAATCTTTGCATTGGTTTGTGTGTCATCCTCACAATCCTCATCATTGGAATCCAAAATAAACCAAATTTTGGTTGAAACTAAATACCCCACCAAAATCTTTTACATTCTGGAGTTTGTAATCCAAAATAGTTGAGATTTTAGATTTTGGATTTTGGTTGGAACTAAACAGGGCCTCAAAATCAGATGTTTAAGATTTGATCTTTTATGATGGTCTGTGTCTCTGGGTTCTTTCATCTTTTTCAATTTTCTACTAAGTAATTAGTTGAAAAATATATTCTAGAGGGTTTTTCAAAAATAAAATATAAAAGAAAAATAGATTTTGCCCCATATATTTTGTGTGGTACTGCGCCCAACCTAATTTGGTACTATCTCCGTTTATTTGGTACCTTGGGTACTTTTAGTTAGGTACCTCCTATTTTTTCACCGTCCGATGTCGTCCAATGGATGATTCATCTTCCTTTTAACCATCGTAAAATTTCTCTTCAGATTAATGTCTTGGTCAAATGATTTTTCTCATAGCATAAACTAAACAAATGTGTCTGATTCACTACCTAAGGAGTTTGACTTGCATATACCAACTGGGCAGTGACATGTAATTCAATTCCACAAGAGAAACTAGATACCATATTAAAAATAGCGGGATATAGCATTTAGGGGTAGCTTGCTAAAACCACTATAGCTTCTATAATGGCCGCTAAGTGATTTAGTGTTTTAGGAAAATAAATGAGACTAATAGGCTAGAAACAACCATTATTTCAGCAAGAATTCAAATGATTAACCACATAACTTAAGAGATAAGTGGGTTGAAGATAATATGTATAACAAGTACTTGTGCAATAGACCAAGACATAAACAAACACCAACCAGGCAATCAAATCAAGTGATGATGGTTTTAGTTTTCAACTTAACGGAACATGTAGAATATGTTTATCATCGCCAAGTAAATAGCCTGTTAAGTTTTTTAGCAATGCTATTGCGTGAGATAGTGGCTACAGTGCATAAAAGAGCAAAATCGTCTCGGGAGAACCATCAACAGCTATTATGGGTTTACAACTCTATAGCTCGTTGTTTTTAACATTGCCAAATATTCATCTTTCAAACAAAGAAATATATGTCTCAATTCAACTGCTCTTCCATATTGATATTTCATTAGCATTTGTTTGCTCTACTTGTCCTATTGTCATCCCTCTATGCCTATATGAGATATGATTTAAGGATTTGCTAGGATCGATTTAGTGGTGTACATATAATTAAGAATGACTATTGTCGATCAATAATAGTCTGTGTGACAGACTATTAGGGCTTGATGAAATATGTGATATATCACATGTTTCAATAGGACTTGAATGTTTGATTTCATGGAAGCCTAGGAGGGATGAAGATAATGGATTATGGCTTCCATAAGCTCTCAGGGAGTACTTGGGAGCATCTAGGACATGTACCACATTTGTTCTAGAAGATGTTTTGCCAAACAACATTTGTTCTAGAAGATATTTTGCCAAACAACATTTATGTGAGTGATTATTTAAAATAAATTAAGATAATATAGCTCACTTCTCGTTTAATCTTAGGTAGCTATAGAATCACTTGTAGCATATAAAATCAAAACATGGAAGAATGCGTGATAGGAAGGGAGCTGAAGTGTATGGATTTCTTTAGCAGGGATTCTAAAAGGGGTTTTATTTTACGTATAGCTTCTATATATTTTTAGAAGCCTTAGCTTGTCACACTCAAATGCAAAAATGGCTTGTGAAGCTAAAATCAAACACAAAGTGATGTAAATGAGCTTAGAAGAAGCCAAAACTATATAGAAAAAATATATGGTTTCCCCTTCTACTTCACAATTTTTCAAAAATCTAAAATCCTGCTAAAAAGAGTCTTGAACGTTGTTACGCTTTTAGCTGACAATAATGCGGGGCGGATCTAACATGGGGCTAGGGACTCGAGGACCGTACCCAAGGTGAAACGATAGATAAAGGAGCAGACAATGTAGGAAGACAAAAAGAAAGAGGGAAAAGAAGAATAGAAAGTGAGGTAGAAAGCTCCTCCTAAGGCTATGTTTGGTTCCAAATAAGTCACCTACCTATAAGTCCAAAAGTGAAGAAAGTGATTTATTTTGCCAAACACCCCAACTTATAAGTCCATAAGTTGCTTCACCTAACTTAAAACTTATAAGTCACCCCCTTTTTACACGAGACCACATCTTTTTTTGCTTGGGGACCACACTCCACCTCTATCAAACAGACATGACTTATAAGCTACGTTACACGGATACGGATACGGGTATCGGATATAATACGTATCCAACACACGGATATGCTATTCTCCAAAAAACAGTGACACGGAGATACGGCTAAGAGTTTTTAAATAATAATAATAATAACATGATTTAATATAAAATAACATAGTTCATAACTTAAAATGTCGTTTACAGTTATCTGTAGACCATAGGAGCACACATAATTAAGTTCACATGTATACATAATAGATAAATAGATAACACATGCAACTTAAGTAAGACACTTGCTTTTCTAGGATTCTACTCGTCTTCATCATTACGTGGGTTCTCCACTGTGTCATCGTCGTCTCCACCTTCAAAAGACACACACGCCACCGGCCACCGCCCGCCGGTCACCGCCGCCGCCACAAGTACAGGCGTCAGGATGGAAGGCGATGCGGCGTCATTCATCTACATACGTAAATACGAGATGCTAGCGTGCGGGGGTCTTGGGAAGGCCGGAAGGCAGTACGTCACGTGTGTGCGAGTCCGCCGCTGCGGGTGGCCGTTGCGCACGCCGCGGTCAGCTCTTTCCCCCGTCGCTGGTGGTGGTGGTTCGCCCGCGCCGTCCGCCGTCCGCGCGCCACCACGGGCGTGCCGAGCTCGTGCGCACACCCTAGCAACTCCTCGCGGCCGCACCTCACGACCTCCCCCTCTCCTCTCTCACCCGTGCACGACCATGGCGGGATTTTGTCGGCAGCCATGGTGGGATTCGCCGGCGGCCATGGATCCGCCGGATCCGGAGGCGGCGGCCACGGATCCGGTCCAGGTAAGCCTCTTCCTCCTCTTTCCTCTCTCCTTCTCTCCTCTACCCTACCCCCTCCAGATCCAATGTTTCTGTAAATGTTCCGTCAGTGGTTCAGTGCTCCATTGTCAATGTTTCACGCATAGATGATGAGATGTTTCTCTGATGTGTCCCCCTCCCCCTCCTCGTACCTCGCTCTGAATCTAATGTTTCTCTAAGTGTTTTACTGGTGGTTCAGTTTCTCTTTTTCAATGTTTCGCAACATATGATGATGATGTTTCTCTGATGTTGCCTCTACCCCCTCCAGATCTAATGTTTCTGTGATGTTCCGCCGGTGGTCCAGTGCTCCATTGTCAATGTTTTACGCACAAATGATGAGATGTTTCTCTGATGTGTCTCCTTCCCCTCCTCGTACCCTGCTCTGGATCTAATGTTTCTCTAAGTGTTTTTACTGGTGGTTCAGTAATGTTTCAAATGTTTTGTTCCCCTTGTTTCTTTTTTTACTTAGGTTTGTTTCAGATGTAACTTTTGTTTCATATATTTTTGGTGGCCATGCGCATGTTTCTAACTGCATTTTCGGTTTGTTTCAACTGCATTTTAAATTTTGTTTTAGTTATTTTTTCTAATTTTGTTTCATTTTATTGTTGTTTCATTTTTATTGTTCAGTTTGTTTCATTTTCTTTTTGCTCTCTGTTTCATTTTTCAGATGCTCGGCGGCCATATTGGCGTCGGCGGCGGCCGGTCACGGTAGGAGCCTTGTCGTGGTTTGTGCGCGGCGGCGGGGTGTGTCGCGGCCGAGCGCGTCTCCGTGTGCGTGTGTGCCCGTACGGTGTGTGTGCGTTTGGCCGTGCGTACGTCGTGGGGTGTGTCGCGGCCGGGACGTGTTCTCGTGCGCGTGTGTGCCGTGCGGTGTGTGTGGCGGGCGCGTTCCCGTGCACGTGTGTGCCCGTGCGGTGTGCGGTGTGTTTGCGGGGCGCGTTCCCGTGCGCTGTGTCCCATGCGGGGGGCGGCGTGTGTGTCGTGGGCCGGTCCGTTCTGTCATAGAACGTTCTTGCGGTAGTGCTTCCCATCCAGAATTCAAAGGACGACATGGATACGTATCCGTGGCGTATCCAAGCCGTATCCGTATCCGCAAAGTATCAGATACGCTACGGACCCCCTCTGCCATATCCGTGTATCGTAGCTTATAAATCACTGGTTTTAAGTCACCTCACTCATAGAAACCAAACCCGGCCTAAACCCATCATTCTAATCCGCAACGTGTCATCATTGTGTATCTACAGGTGACGACAAAACAAACTAAAATTAAATAGTATTACGAACAAGCATTTATAACACCATTTGAATATTTGATGGATGGAGAAATACATCTGAAAGAAAAGAGCCGTGTATATATTGTTTGCACAGTGATGTTCCGCATGATTGTTCCGGGAAAAAAAAAAGAGGAATATGCCCACGAACAAAAGGAATATTCGTGCTCTGGATAAATAGGTGTGGAGTGTGGACGCCTTGCATAATTGTCCTTCCTCGCTCCTGAATGCAACGGCCGACGTGGGCAGAGCAGCGACAGTGCGACAGCACACCATGGCCCTGTTTGGTACAGTTTATCTGGGGAAGCGCTTTCCAGATAAGCTGTACAAATAGGATAAAAGCAGCTGTCAAAATAAGCTAGTCTGATCCAGCTTCTACTAATTAGTACAAATGAGAGCTGTAAGAATAAACGTGACCAGAATAAGGTGCTGAAAAATGTTATGTTTGACTATTCATTCTAGCTTATTTTAATCATTAGTAGCTTATAAGCTGTATCAAACAGGGCCCAAACAGGGCCATGCATTGCATTGCATCGCATGCAAAGAAGGCCTATCACTGCAGGAAGTTGGGCCCGGCGGGCGCGGCTGAGGATCAATGTGTCACCCCCAGTCCCCCATCACTTCCGTCCCTCTCTGCTCATCAATTCATGGATCTCATCTCATCTTCTCACACATGCATGTTTCTCTCTCCTCATTCAGTTGGAGAATACGACGTGTCAGCAGCATGCTTAGGTATGTTTAGCATCTATTTTTTTCAAAACAATTTTATGGCTCTCATAAAATATGAGTTAGGATAAAATTAAAAAAAAGTTTATTTCAGCTCTAGGGAATCCATGAAGTTGTTGATGAATCTGTTTTGCCAAACAGATTTTCTAAAACAACTTAGTTTCACTTAGAAAATTATTTATAAAGCTATTTTTAAAAAATATATAAATTGTTTATGAAGCTACGGAGTATTTTCTAAAAGTATAGCTGAACTAGTGATGCTAAGCTATGTTAAACATACCCTTAAGAAGAAGAAAAATCTGAAATAGATGTTCCAATTTTCACAAAAACTAAACCAACTTTTAGTTACAAGACAATAAGAAATGGAAATATGGTACTCGTCTATTTTAGGACTTCAAATTCATATATTTCTTTAGTTTTTTGTATATCTATATATCATTGGATTAATACAATAGATCATAGATGGAATGGGGAGTGCTGTTCTAGGTTGCAATGTCGGAACACACCGCGGCCCGATCAACGTATGTAGAGTTTTGGCGTGAAGCTGGTAGCTCTCTGCTCCCTTTGAGGATCGAGGAGCCATATATTTGGACTGCATTATTGATCGAGAGTGATGATTGTGCACGCGGACAACTGGAATTGTTTGCTACTGTTTATTTAGTATACCGTTGTATTTACTTAAAAAACATTCGGTCTTATCAAATCAAACTCTTGATCGACCCGCAGGAATAAACATCCCACTAGTACAGAACCGGCTTTTAACCTCGGTCTGTAAGGACCTTTATCCCCGGTGCCTGAACCGAGGTTAAGAATTCAGGACTAAATGTCCCCCTTTAACCCCGGTTCGCACAACCGGGGCTAAAGCCCGACCTTTAGCCCCGGTTGGTATTACCAACCGGGGCTGAAGGGTGCGCCAGGTGACGCAGACGGGCCACTCGTGGCAGCACCCTTTAGCCCCAGTTGGTACCAACCGGGGCTAAAGACCCTTTTTTTTATTTTGGTATTTCTTATTTTGGTTTTCTAATTAGATTAGGTATTCAAATGTGTGTATTCTACGCTTCTAATACATGTATTCGCTGCTAATACATGTATTCACGCACTTATAAGTTAGTTTCAAGCATTAAACACAAATAAACTATGAAACTCTATAAGTATAATATATATATGCACATAAAATTTACATCATTATCCATTGTTACTTGACTTAAGACACAAACGCTCTCGCCACTTAAATATCATACAGATGTTCGTCTTGATTTGGCTTGAGTGGGACGGTCGGGTCGTAATAGAAGTCGCCTCCAGGTTTGACCACTTTTTCAAGAAAAAATCCAACAAATGTCTCTTGAATTCTTTTGAGGCGGTCCTCTTGCATCACTTGTTGTTGCAACCATAGCGTCTTCAATTTGCATTATAAAGAAACAAGTGTTAATATACATAAGATTTAGTTAATAGCAACAAATAAATAAAATTGATGTATTATATATACATATTACATACTTTTAGTTTCTCTGTAAAAGTTCTTGCATACACCGTGAGGTACTCGCAAACGTAGTATCCACACAGATTGTTGCCTTGTAGCTGCCTCAGAATCCACTGTAAGATATGAAAAGATTACCATCGTCATCATACACATATGTTAAAGCATGATAAGGTAACAGGTTACGAGAGCTAGTAGAACTTACAAGTAATATAAATATACGAGGACCCTGTAGTGTCTCTTCTAGTTCCGGACGGTGTTTTGGAACGAACCAAGCCCAAACCCTGCTCAATAATTGGATCATTAGTTAATTGACTCTTACAGTGTAGTTAAAGAGCAGGAATCCATATTTAAAGATCAAACTTACCCCTTGATAATGTCTATCATATCTTGGTAATCTCCCGGTGGTTTCCTCAATGAGTCAAAGATTACATATGCACTTCTTCTCATATCGATGACTATGAGTATCCAGTGAAAACTACATTTATTTATAGAGTCAACATATATATCTTTATGATGAATTGAGTAATAAGTAAGACAAATTGTGTAAACGATAACAACACTCACCCAAAGTTGTATGGGAAGAGTATATATTCTCTGGTCTTTTGATTGACCAAGAACCTCCGAAGATTCCTCTCCGTTTGAGGTATCCATTGTTAGCGGGGAGTGTTTGGATCCGAGAATATGATTGATGGATCAATGAAACCAATTTACGTGTCTCCCTTACGTTTGAGCATTAACATCAAGAATCTGCATATATATGTTTTAGGATAGTTAGTCACTATACATATACATATGTGCTATAGTCAGATTACTAAAAGAAATGATAATCACTTTTAGACAGTAGGAGCTCATCAGAGATTTATCTAGAGCGTCCATGTGGTATAGTTGGTGGAGTTCACTATACGGAACAAATATAAGGTCATCGCCACAGAAGTAATGTTCTTGTCTAATTTTGACGCAAATGCAGTCGTCATCTGGGTTTTTGGCACATGCCTCCATGTACCACGAGTTTAACTTGCGCATTTGCGTATCAAGATCCCCGAGGGCCGATGGATTCTATAGACTTCTGCCACGTAAATAACTTCTCTTGAACTCATCGACTACAGTGGCATTTGCGACTAGTGCATTTCCGTATAATTGAGCCACGGATATATTAGCTCCTTTCAAGAAAATCTTCCAATCCATCATAATTGACTTTGGGGCCACTGTAGTCTTCTAGCACGCTCATGTTTGAACCATATTCATACCCAACAACTAGCGGAGGCACTGATTGTTTCGATTGTTCCCCGAGCTGTGGGACACCTTTCCCTGCTCTTTTCCTCTCAGTAATTGCCTTTTCGAGAGTGCGGTCATAGTCTGATATTGGAGATTTCTTCTGAGCATCATGTAGCTTTCTCTTCTTTTCTTCCAACTCTTATCTTAGAGCTGATTGATGTAAGTAGAACGACTTTTTAGTTTCTTTCTTTACTTTAGCGTCGTCTTTAAATTTCTTGAATTGTACGGCAACATCGGCAAAAGGTGGTTTCTGTACTAGTGTGTACTAGTGTCCGCTGGTTGGGGAGCTAGCTGGAGCATGCATGATTCGTGATCGTGAACGAGAAATGGATAAAATATTAATGGCCAAAAAAAAGCAGCCAGAGAGAAAAATGCGTGCTATACTATCAGATAGTCCTCGACTCCTCGCTTGCGTCGTTTGTCCTGTAATTGTAACAAAAGCCACATTATTAGTGAAAATATGAAAATCTCTAATGATTCGTTATCTGAACGTAATCAAGCTGAGACTGATGCATGATGTGTGACTTACGAGACTCGTTGATTGATCTACAAACGCAGCAGGTAGTAGTAATAGAGCCTCGGCCGTTTCAATTTATAATTCGTTCCACTCTTTTTTATTTAACTTTAATCACTCGTCTTATTTTAAAAAAAATTACAAACACTATTAAATTTAAGTCATTATGCAGACTATTTATTAAATAAGTAAGTCATATCAAAAGAAATGATATTTTGCACAAAATTTAATTTTGAATAAGATGACCAGTCAAACTTAGATTTTAGAGTTTGAAAAGTCAAATAAACTATAATTTAGAACAGATTAAGTACGTACTAATATTATTTTTTGTTTGAGAAAAAAAATCTCGTAGGACAATGACGTCCGGATTCGCAGTTCGCAAGGAAATCCTCACTCTGCTGCGAGAAAAGATTCCAGAGCGATGGTTGCCACCAGACGGAAAACGACGAGCCACCGTACGGGATCGATCAAGCCGACGACGTACGTACGTGTTGGGGCCTTGGGGGTACTCGCCACTCGGTGCGTGTGCATGTGTCCCCGTTCCCTTGAGAATGAATTGAAGAAGATGGGCTCTTGGATTTCACTTGTGCCACGTACGACCGGCCAGTTTTTTCTGTCACGAAAAGCGAGAAGAAGAAGACGGCCGTCCGTACACACGATGATCCACAATCCTTTTCTGTCACTGAACCGTCGTCAGTCCCGCTCGAGCAAGCAATGAATGGCTTATGAGACGGCGACGGTAACGGCGATCGATCGATAGCTCGAGTTGATTGATCCTGGACAGTGGACAGGAGAAGCTTCGCGGCACCTTCGTAACACGGCCTGCTGTGCGTGCGTGGATTCTATTCTACCGCGACGACGAAGAAGAAGAAGAATCTGTGTCAGCAAGCCCAATAACGCAGTTCAGTGGCCTGCTGTGAGCGGCAGGCGTCAACTCAAAAGCCCAGTTAGCAAAGATTGCGGCCCATTAACAGAGCAGAGAGAGAGAGAGAGAGAGAGAGAGAGAGAGAGAGAGAGAGAAAACCTTGGCCTATCAGGCGTGCAAGCACTCAACTCAAGCAAACCCTACTTTAATTGTTACTCCATACAAGAAGAAGAAAAAGGAAAGAAAAGAAAAGACAAAGCAGTAACGTGGTTGCGCGCTGCATGCGCGGGGTTTCTCCTTGCGGCAAAGATCTCCTGCGGCCGGATCGGATCGCCTGTTGCTTTGCTGCAGTAACAACTAGTGTCGCATCGAGACGAGACCGTCTCGATCGATCGGCGCCATTAATTGAGTTTAAGCAGGCAGGACACCGTCGTCCTTTGGGCAGGGCGGCCGGCGTGCGCGTAAACCGACCCAGTTTCTGTCAGGACCCATAAAAGAAAAATGAGTTCCGCAGTCGAACACCCCTAGGCGCTGCATCGACCGAGCGTACGTACAGTACAGTATGCCGGGACGGACAAACGCAGCAGCCGGGCCTTTTCTTTCCCGTGGGTCGTACGTACTACTACGTGGCAGCGAAGACCAGCACCGGACACGGAGATCGAGCGGCGATGTCTGCGACGGCGGCGGCGTGCGTGCATGAGATTAGCGGACCGAATGTGTCCGTAATCAACCCAGGGATCGGAAGAGCGACGTACGGATGCTGCTAGGTTTTGGCAACACGGCTCTGTCTGTGGCCCCGGATCCGCGCGGGAGTCAACACGTCGATGCGGTTTCTCTTTCCGGCAAAGATCTTCTGCGCGCGGCGCGGATCGGCTGCTGCATCGCATCGTGACCGTCTGGATCGGCGCCATTGAGAGCTGAGCAGGCAGGACTGGAGATCGGCGCCATAGCTCCACCGTCGTTCTTTGGGCAGGCACTGCACCGGGCACAGAGATGGAGCGGCATCTCGCTCGACCAGCGTCACCCCCGATTGATCCAGGCTATACTATAGGCGCCGTTCGTTCCAACGGCCACTGCTTGATCGACGAACGCGTCAGGCACGCGCGCGTGTCTGCCGCTTCTCGCATGCTACGACGCCCGCCGAGAAGGCCCGGGCCAGTGCCAGTGCCACACACCCGGCCGGCCCACACGGTCACCCAGGGAAGGGAAGTGCTCAAGTACTCCCCTCCTGCTAATTGATGGCGTCGTGTGTGTGTCTGTGCTGTGAATCCATGTGTGTGTGTGTGTGGTGATCCTGTACTCTCCTCCACCGCGGTCCCCCGATAGAGAGAGAGAGAGAGAGCGAGCGAGCGCGTTTTCTCCTTCCGGCGCCCGCCTGGCCTGCGCCTAAAGCCGGCCATGTCCCCCTCCCCTCCCAGCTTCGTTTCAAGCACGGTCATAGATGCCCTACTATACCTTGTCGCTACTCTCTCTCCCGTTCCTCTGCACTGCATCAGTTCATCGATGGGCTCTTTCCACAACCAGTAGTGGCCTTGCAAGCTGCAACACACATGTGGTGTGGTCCCCTGTCCTCTGCTCTGCTCCAGGGCCCAGGGGGCAGATCACACAAAGCGCCCAGAGCAGGGAGGCGGAGGCCGGCTGGCGAAATCTGTGCCAGTGGATCAGCCCTCGCGAGCAGTGCCAGTGCTGCTTTAACCATCTTGTCAGTTGGCAGGGTGGGAGGATCTGTTTTGGGAGGGCTACCGTTTGCTTTTTTCCGAGCCTGGACAGGCCCAGCTGCGCAGGCAGGGGCTCTAGGGCAAGGAAAGCTAGCTGAGCTGTACTAGTAGTACTACTTTCTGTACTGCTACGCCTGGTGGGTGGCGGTGCAAAAAAAAAAAAAAAGGGCAGACCCTTTTTGAATTTTCTTGAGATGCTTGAGAGATTTGTCCTCCGATCCTGTCACCGCTCCTTCGTTCCTTCACCTTCTCCTACTGTAGCTAGGGTTTAGACCCTTTTATATAAACATAATACTACTATTAGTACTACTCATTCGCCGATCGCTAGATCTCAGCATATCAATTTTCCACTGTGGCAATGCAAGCAAAATATTTTTATTCTCTGCATATGATCGCGTGAGGATTCAGGCAAGGATTACACGAGCTGACGAGAAATTGCAAATCGGTGTGTTTAGCGGTGATGAACCCAGTTGCGGTAGATCTACCTCCTCTCATGGAATTGAAATTGTTGATTGCTGAACATAGAATTAGAGATGAGGGATTACGTGTGAGAGGTGAGATTAGAGCCTGTGATTTGTCGGAATGCCGGTTGCCGCCTGCTTTCCTCTGTTGGAATTTGGAAAGTGGAACGCTGCCAGGCCCCGCCCACCATGCAACCACCGCGCAGGAAGCAAAGGCCGAAGGTGGAAGGTCGCGTGACTCCTGGCTCGCCGCGTGCGCGCCGTGATCGCGACATCTAGTATTGTCGTATGTACGTATTACGGAGTACTAGCTAGTGTATGCATACGTACATGGGTCGGGGCCTATCGGTGCCATGGACCTGGGACGACCGTCCCTCTCGCCTCCCCTCAGGGTCGGGCCTGAGCAAATCTAGGGCAGTGGGCAGGCAGGGCATGCTACTAGTGCTGACATATTTTAGTTACCATATCCCCGACCTCTTCATGGATGGATCCACTGGATGATGCGATGTTGCTGCTGTCACGCATTATATGTTTCTGCAACACACTTTCTTTTTCAAGTATACCGCAATTGCTGTGCAAAGTAAATGGAGTTCCTAACTCTCCGATCGAATGCACGCAGATGCATGATGAGCTAAACAAGAAAATAAAGAGCTTGCAACAAGATGAGATACGCGATGTCCAGAAAGGATAGTGTTTACCTCGTCGCTATTTGCCCACCCACCACACACATGCATGCAAAAATAAGATGGGTACGGTGTGGTGGGGGCATGACACCTTTCTACTGTCTATATATGTATTGCTGAGGATGAAGGCTGCAAGGTTATGAGACGCGCCTCTCTATTTCTATCTGTGATTCTTATTTCTTTGCGCAGTTGCAGCAACCAAAAAGCATGGACACCATGCAATGCAACTATGCAAGGTAGGATCCAAACTGGCAGGCGATCAAGTACAGCTTGAGCATGGTGGAAAATCAATTTTGACCATGGCGATCAACTATGCAACTATTTCTCTCAATTTTGATTTTTTTTAATATAAAATTGAAAAAATCATTCTTAACAACTCTCAAACTTACCGCACGGTGAAAAATCGATACAACCGTGTGAAAATATACAGAGATATATGAGGGCAGCCAATCTAGAGATGGAAGAGCACGAGAATAAAGTTTTGAAGTAGAGATGTCCGGAGAGAAATAAAGTGCAAAAGTGGCTTTACATATGTTGGCGTTGCATGCACACTAACACACAAGTGACTACATGTGGAGTGGAGATACGAAATTCGTGCTTTCCGCATATCGGAACTTTGCATTGGATGCGCGCCTTGCCGCCTTGCTCTTTTTGTCTCGCGCCGTGCGAATAACATGCTAGTCATGAACGACGTGGTTCTCACGAAGAAGCCGCCCGGGCGGCCTAGAACGGCCTAGCTAGCTAGCTAGAAGCCTAGAAGTCGTCATCCTGGTTGGGCTTGGGCGAGGTGAGGATGGTCGTGTAGAGGCGGAGCTTCTCCTCCCCAAGCGACGAGCATCGGGACAACGGATGGCGCGGGCGGATGAAGGACAACGACGAGAACGTCTTGCGGGCCCAGGTGCGCCACCCCGGCGAGTAGTAGCGCGCGCTGCGGCGCACCTTGTCGTTGGTGAAGGTGTAGCGGAAGTGCTGCGTCATGTACTTGACGGCGGCGGCGTCCAACCCGAACACCTCGGCGCTCTCCAGCGTCACCAGCGTCGCTGACGACGTTGGGAGCCGCTCCAGGAACGGGCGGCGCAGGCACCACGACAGCAGCTCGTCGCCCGTGAAGCTGCCTGGCCCCAGCGTGCAGCTGCTCGTCGCGCCGTTCCGTAGCACCTGGCTGCACTGCAGGTGGCCTCGCACGATGAACAACATCCGTTGCACCACGTCGCCCTCCACCACGATCTGCATTGCTTGCTGCTATGGTGGCCATGTTCATTCGTCATTCAGAGTGAGCTGACATGATGACACAGCAGTCAGCAGAGAGAGGGACTCACGGTTTCTCCCTTGGGGAAGATGAGGGGTTTGACCCTATCGCAGATGTTCTCGAGGACGAGGTCATCCATGGGACCTGGAGGACGAGGTCAAGGTAGAGGTGGTACTTGATGTCGCGGCGGAGTCCATCGGGGAGGTCACGGACGATCCGGCACTCGTCAACGCCGCGCGTGGTGGCCCAGCGCTGCCGCTCGAACTGGCGCACCCGGGCACAGAAGCCGCGCGACAGGTTCTTGCGCTTCATCCACCACTCCACATTACGGAACCGCGTGTGCATCGCCTGCTTTTTTGGACGTGGTCGCGTTCAGGAGTACCTTGATGTTGCCGATGAGCATCACTATCCAAATGTCCATTTGTGCCCATAGGAGTGCTAATGCCTTTAGAATCTTCTAAGCCAAACTTCTTCATCATATCCTTAATGTACTTGCCTTGACTCACAAAGGTGTCATTCTTCAATTGCTTAATTTGAAGACCAAGGAAGTAGCTAAGTTCACCAATCATTGACATTTCAAACTCATTTGCCATCATCTTGTCAAACTCTTCACAAAAATCTTGATTGGTTGAACCAAATATGATATCATCAACATAAATTTGGAGCACAAATAAATCCTTGCCAAGCTTCTTGGTGAAGAGAGTAGTATCAACCTTCCCCATGATGAACCCTTTGGATAAGAGAAAATCCCTCAATCTTTCATACCATGCTCTACGTGCTTGCTTCAAGCCATATAAAGCCTTCTTCAACTTGTACACATGGTTGGGCTTTTTGTCATCTTCAAAACCTAGAGGTTGCTCAACATATACTAGCTCATTGATGTATCTATTCAAGAAAGCACTCTTCACATCCATTTGGTATAGCTTGATGTTGTGTGCACATGCATAGACCAATAGGATTCTTATTGCCTCTAATCTTGCAACCGGTGCATAGGTTTCTCCAAAGTCAAGACCTTCAACTTGAGTGTAACCTTGAGCTACCAATCTTGCTTTGTTTATCACAACTATACCATCTTGATCTTACTTGTTTCTAAATACCCATCTTGTGCCAATCACATTGTAGTTCTTGGGTCTTTCAACTAGTTCCTAAACTTGGTTTCTAGTGAAATTGTTGAGCTCTTCATGCATAGCATTGACCCAATCAACATCTTGTAAAGCTTCATCAATCTTTGTTGGCTCTATGGATGACACAAAGGAGTAGTGCTCACAAAAGGATGTCAATCTTGATCTTGTTTGAACACCACTTGTAAAGTCGCCAACTAATTGATCAATGGGGTGATCTCTTGCAATGTTGGTTGGTTGAAGGATAGGAACTTAATTGCTTGAACTTAGTTGAGATAAACTAGCAACTTGTTGATCTTGTGCTTGAGAACCACTAGCTTGCTTTATAGATGAGTTGAGAACTTGATCTTTGTCATCTTCAATGTCAATTACTTGTCTTGGCCTAATATCTCCAACATCCATGCTTTTCATAGCATTTACCAATTGAGACCCACTCACATCTTCTAAATTCTCATGATCATCTTGAGAGCCATTGGTTTCATCAAATTCAACATCATGAACCTCCTCAAGTATACCACTAGCCGAATTCCACACTCTATAGACTTTGCTTGTGGTTGAGTAACCAAGTAAGAACCCTTCATCACATTTCTTGTCAAACTTCCCAAGTCTTGTGCCTTTCTTCAAGATGTAGCATTTACAACCAAACACTCTAAAGTATGAAATGTTGGGCTTTCTTCCATTCAATAGCTCATAAGGTGTCTTCTCCATCAATGGGTGACAATACAGCCGGTTGCTAGAGTAGCAAGCGGTATTGATAGCTTCGGCCCAAAATGAGTGACTCACATTGTACTCACTAAGTATAGACCTTGCCATATCAATCAATGTTCTATTTTTCCTCTCAACAAGACCATTTGATTGAGGAGTGTACTTGGACGAAAATTGATGATTGATTCCAATCTCATCACCTAGCTCTTCAACTCTTGTATTCTTGAATTCACTTCTATTGTCACTTCTCACTTTTTTTATGGTAGTTTCAAACTCATTGTGACATCTATTGACAAAAGTCTTGAATGTGGCAAATGTTTCACTCTTGTCATTGAGAAAGAATACTCAAGTATATCTTGTAAGATCATCCACAATGACAAATCCATACTTGTTCCCTCCAATACTACTGTAGGTTGTTGGACCAAACAAGTCCATGTGCAACAACTCAAATGCTCTACTAGTGCTCATCATGTTCTTAGGATGGGTGTTTCCAACTTGTTTGCCGGCTTGACAAGAGCTACAAAGTTTATCCTTCTCAAACACAACATCTTTTAAGCCACTTACTAAGTCATGTTTGATCAATCTATTCAATTGCTTTATCCCAACATGACAAAGCCTTCTATGCCATAACCAACCCATACTTGATTTAGTGAGCAAGCAAGTTGACAATTGAGCTTCACTAGCATTAAAATCAACTAGGTAGAGGTTCTCATATCTAAAGCCTTTGAAGATCAAGTTTGAACCATCTACGCTAATTATCTCAACATCGTCTACTTCAAATATGCATTTGAATCCAAGATCACACAATTGAGCTACCGATAGCAAATTGAAGTTTAAGATCTCAACTAGCAAGACATTTGATATGCTCAAGTCATTGGATATTGCAATATTACTAAGACCCTTGACCTTGCCCTTGCCATTATCACCAAAAGTAATACTATCAATGCCATCATTGGTGTTGGAGTTGATTGATTTGAACATTCTAGAATCCCCGGTCATGTGTTGAGTGCACCCACTATCAAGCACCCAATGCATTCCTCCGGCTTTGTAATTGACCTACAAAACAAATTAGTTCTTCTTAGGTACCCACACTTGTTTGGGTCCTCCAAAGTTAGTGATCAATAATTTTGGCACCCAAATAGCCTTCTTCTTTGGGCCAACTATGGATGTGCCAACATACTTAGCCATAATACCCTTAGCACTTTTGGTAAGCATATAACAAGAGTCAAAGTGCATAGAAGTAGATTTAGCAAACTTGGTTTGGCTCATGTTAAGCTTGCAATATTGGTCAACATGCCCCACTTGCTTGCATTTGTTGCAAAAGTGATCATTGCTCCTCACAAAGCTAGGCTTTGGAGTCACAAAGGTCGCCTTGCCTTTCTTGGGGGTGTAGCCCAATCCCTCTTTGTAGTGGGAAAATCTTTGGCTACCCAAGCACTTTAGCAAGCGGACATCTCCACCATATGCCTTACCCAAAGCATGAGTGAGTTCATTAACATCATGTTTCAATTTTTCATTTTCACTCACTAGTGTAGCATCAACCTTTGAGCTCTCACTAGTGGATGTGCAAGTGGATGTGCTACATTGTGTTTCGGTTGGGGGTGACAATGACAGGAGTGAAAAATGATTCATCAAGTATATCACAAGTTACTCCAATATCACATGATGCAACAACCTTATCCTTGTTTTGTTCAAGGAGGGAGGAATGAGTCTTTTCAAGCTTGTTGTGAGTCCTCTCAAGCTTCTTATGGGCTTCCATTAGCCTCTCATGAGAGATATTGAGCTCATCAAAGGATTGTTCAAGAGCCTTAAGCTTCTTGTTCAATTCTTTGCACTCCTTCCTCTTTGTCTCAAAGCAAGTATAAGTTTGCTTCATCATACCTACTAGTTCTTCCTTGGAGTACTCCTCCTCCTCATCACTACTATCATCATCACTATCACTATCATCACAAGATTGTACCTTAGATGGCTTAGCCATGAAGCATGATGGATTGTCGAAGATGGAAGGTTTGTTGTTGATAGCAATGCTAGCCAATGCCTTCTTCTTGGACTTCTTCCCTTCATCATCACTAGAGTCATTATCGGAAGAGTCACTACTATCCCAAGTCACCATATACGATTCACCCTTCTTCTTCTTGGTGAAGGATAGCTTCTTCTCCTTCTTGTCATGCTTGTCCTTCTTCTCATCATCATCACTATTGTTGGGGCAATCTGCAATCATGTGATCGGAGCTCTTGCACTTGTAGCATCTTCTCACATGCTCTTTACTCTTGAAATTATCTCTTCTCTTTCTAGCACCATAGCCCTTTTTCTTCATGAACTTGCCAAACTTGTGCACAAAGAGGGCCATCATCTCATCATCCATATCACTTGAATCTTCATCATCACTTGATTCTTGCTTCTTTGCTTTGCCCTTGCTCTTGGATGATGATGCCTTGAATGCTAAGCTTTTCTTTTCCTTATTTTCTTCCTTGACCTCTTCTTCTTCACTTTCTTCATTGTATTGCTCTTCGGTCATGATTTCTCTAAGCACTTCATTTGGAGTGATCTTGTCCAAACCATCTCTCCTAATTATTTGCCTCAAGGTTTTGTATTTCTTGGACAAACAACCAAGAAACCGGTTTGAGAAATCTTCATCCTTGACCTTCTCACCCAAACCCTTGAGATCATTGATGATCACTTGGAGCCTATGAAATATCTCTGGGATTGATTCATCTTCTTTCATCTTGAAATGAGATAGCTTGTCCTTGAGCATGTATAACTTTGAGTTTTTCACTTTTGCGGTGCCCTCATATGTATCTTATAATCTTGTCCATACTTCACTTGCCTTCTAAAGATCTTTGATTTGTTCAAACACCTTGGAATCAATGCCATTGTAGATCACATTGAGAGCCATGGTGTTGCATTGTCGGTTCTCTTGCTCTCTAGGTGTAGGAGCGGCTTCATCAAGAATGACAAAGTCATGTTCGGTCACACTCCACACCTTCTCATGTATTGAGCCTAGATGCATCTTCATCTTCCTCTTCCAATAATCAAAAGAGGTGCCATCAAACATTGGCGGTTTGCTCCCCACATGGTTGAATTGGATTTGAGCCATCACTAACACCGAAGGTTGTTAAGCCTTGATAATAACGGTGACCATGGCTCTGATACCACTTGAAAGGTCCTAGATGGCTAGAGGGGGGGGGGGTGAATAGCCTATAAAAAATTTCTACAATTAACACTTAAGCAAGAGGTTAGTAAACTAGATGGCGATAACGCAATGTTGCACTAGCTCTAGAAAGGATAAAGCCAGCCACCTATTCACAAGTCTAATAATCAAAGAATGTAAACCACACACAAACTAACACCCTAGCAAAAAGATAGAACAAGATGAACTTGAAAGGGTGCAGGAAATACCTGACCGGTACTACCGGTACCTGTCGGGATTCTCCAATAAGCCAAGGAATTCAACTTGGATTTCAGATCCAAGCTTTTCCCCACACTCCTTGAGGTTGTGGATGTTGATGTTGATGTTCCCTTGGCTTGAACCCTTACCAATTTGTAGATCGGCCCTTCCAAACCTATGAATGAGGAGAGAGAAGAAGAACACGAAGAACAATGATAGTCGAAGCTATCTCCACATCAACAAGCACACGAGACTCACGATTTATACCGAGGTTCGGCAACTCTACACAAGAGTTCCTACTCCTCGTTGTTGAGGTGACCACGAAGGTCGGAGTCTCTTTCACCTCCTTGCCTCTCCCACACAAAGAGTGCTCAAGGTTTCCACTAAGATCGAATGAGGATTACAAACACTTTGTATGCCCTCACAAAGAATCAAACCAAGAATCAATATGGGCAACACAAAGAACGCCTAGCCAGCTAGGGTTTCAAGAACCCAAGAGTAACAAATGCAAATCCAAACCGGCTAGATGAGGAACCAAGTGCTCAAGTCTTGAATCGATGTTCCTCACTCTCTAATCTCACTTCTCTAGCTCAAGTATTGCAAGGGATTGAAGCCTAGAGCATGGAGGGAGAGAGGGGAGGAGTGCCTTGTGCTTGGGAGCCTTTTTCTCAGAGTTGGGGCGAGTTAGAATCAGTGGCTTGCCTTCAAAAGAGAAGGGGCGCGACCTTTATACTCGCTCCTCCAGAACAATACCGGTACTACCGGTGGCTCACCGGTACTACCGGTCCAACAAATATGACCGTTCGAGCCTTCCGAACGCTGTGTAAAGTGAGTCTGTTGCTACTACCGGTGGCTCACCGGTACTACCGGTGGCACAACGGTACTACCGGTAGTACAAAAACTGTGATGCCCTCGCATGCGAGAAAGTCCCACCGGTTGCTGACCGGTACTACCGGTCCTCCACCGGTACTACCGGTGGGAGACCAGTACTACCGGTGGCTCTGCAGAGAGTCACTAAAAAGCTCTTCTAAGTGCATGTGAGTGCAAGGTGTCTCTCAAACGCATAAGTTAAAGACATGAGCACTTTTATCCCTATCTAACTAGATTGAAATGCACTCCTCTTGATAGTGCGGCATTTCCTATGACTCAAGTGAAGGTAAAACTATTTAACCAAAGAGTCAAGCCGCCATCCATCAAATGAAGCTTTGGAGTGCTATAATCACCGAATATCATCATTGAATCTTCCAATGGACTAACACCTTGCAAATTCCATTTTGTCTACACACTTAGGCAAAAGGTTAGTCCAATAGGTTTCATCAATTGACCAAAAACCAAACAAGGGCTTTTAGAGTGATATTCTTATTTCGTTATGAGAAGTCAAACATTTTGAAATTTAGCGAAATGTATATATAAGATTATCAGTTTTAGGGTGCATAGTAAATATTGTTAGGTTAGTTGATGTTTTGGCTTTTCTACTACATAGTTCTTATTATGCACTTAGATATATATCATACCTACATGCATAATCTAAACATACATACAAAAGACAAAATGTCTTATAATTAAGAGCGGATATAATATATTTTATAATAAATTTATTGTATCAGGGGAATATTGCTATTTTTTATAAATCTAATCATACCTAAGAAGTTTTTACATGCAGAAAATACCTTTTTTTTATTAGAGGGAGTATACACCCTAGGTCAAATTAAATCCCATCAAATAGTCTATCCGTCTTCGAATAAATTAATTTATAGATTCCGTGTAAGTTAATTTATTTGAAGTTTGATTAACTTTATAGAAAAAGTAAAAGTAACCATATTATGATATAAAATGAGCATCTTATGAAAAACATATTCTATAGTAAATCTAATGATATTTATTTGATACCGTAAAAAAATTGATGAAAGATTGGTTTAAGAGAAGTCTAGAAATCTATCTATTTATTGATAAAGATTATAGACCGAGTATAATGGTATAATTTAAAACTCCTCGCATTGGCGTAGTACGGGGGGTCCCATCTCTTGGCCCCGCTGCAATATCATTCTTCCTCTCGCTATAAAGCAGCAGCGCCCCCAAAGAGGAGACACATACTGCGTCTTGCCAATTGGCATTGCCACAGCCCACAGCCGCCGCGCTCGCAACTAGTAGCACTCCTTGGCTTGCTCCTAGCTCCCATGGCGACCAAGCCCTACTTCCTCTTGGGGGACACGCACGCCACCTCCATCGCGGCGTCGGACTCCGACGTGGGGATCATCAGGTCGAGCACTCTGGAGACGGCGGCGGCGCTGGCCGCGTCGGACACGGCGCCTGTCTCGCCGGAGCTCGGCGCCGCGGCGGTGGCGCGGCCGCGTCTGCGCCGGGACTCGTCCGGGTCCGGGAAGAAGAAGCCCCAGCAGCAGCAGCAGCAGTATCAGGCGGGCAGTGGTGGTGCCGGGGCCAAGAAGCCGCCGCAGCGCGGGCTCGGCGTAGCGGAGCTGGAGCGGCTCCGTTGCGGGGGCGACCCGCTGCTGGAGCTCTCGGCCGTGGTCGGGGACGCTGCCGCCGCCGGCGTGCAGGGTCACCACCCGCTGCTCGATCTCTCCGCCGTCGTCGGGGGCGCTTCTGCCGGAGCGCAGCAGGGCCACTCGCTGCCCCACTACCATCACCACCGCCACCACCACCTGCAGACGCCGGCTGCCTCGGCGTTCCAAGCCGCCGCAGGCGCGCGCTACTGCTCCCAGCTACTGGCCCCGGCGCCTGCGCCGCCGACGCCGGGCCCAGTCTGCGTCTTCCACCACCCGCCCGCGGTGGCCGGCTGCCAGAGGGCGCCGCACGTGGCGCCGGAGCAGCAGTACTTCAGGGACCGGTGGAGCCGCATGGGAGGCTTCTCCACGTCGGGCGGTGGCGTGGACCACCCGTCCCAGACCCAGCTGCTGCCGGCGGCGACACTGGCGCCAGAGCACCCTTCAAGCCAAAGCACCATCTGGCGTCCTGCTGTGTCCTCCTCCTCCTGCCTCCACACCGGACACCGCTGCGACATCTGCTCCAGGGTAAACCCAGCAACCTTTCTCGATTCCCCCCTGCTCCTACTCCTACATGATCGTGCTAACATTGTCTCCCTTGTTGCTATTGCATCTGCACTTCTTGACGTACATTTCCAAAGAGGATGAGAGCCTTGACAGAGAACGGAGGAGCACTGGCACCGACGCCGCCTCCAGACTACTCCATCTACGATCTTGCCACAGCCATGGCCACCGCTCGCCAGGTACTTGTCAAGAGTGCTCGTCGTGTCCCCTCATCTGCTCGTGCACACCACGCGCAAATAAATGTTCTCTTTGTCTGATTGCGAAGCTAGCTTTACTCGATCAAAGTCACTAATGCTGCGGCGATGCAAGCAATGCGCAGGGAGACGCGTTCTTGGTGCGGGAGAGGAAGCAAGGAGCGGCGGAGGCCGAGGCGGCCGCGAAGAAGGATGTGAGGGAGATCGACTTCTTCCCGGCGGCGGCGAGCGCGTACCACACCGGCGGGAGCGGCGGAGTCTCCGCCGTCCCCAGGGAATCGGAGCTCACGGCGCCCTTCTCCTCCTCCTCCTCCTCGTACGCCGCCGCCAGCCGCACCGCACCGCAGCAGCTTGATCTGTCACTCAGGCTGTAGAGGGTTCGATCGATCGTTGTGGCTGCCTGCTCTCCGCGATGCCAGGGTTTTAGCTTGTGTTGTTGCTTTATGTCGGTGGTCGTGGCTTATCTAGATCAATGGGTTTAATCTTGGAGTTTTTAATTTTATTGGGCACTTCGTGTTGTTGTTGCTGTTCTTTTATACTTTGCTGAAATGCTACCGTATTCGTGAACAATGCAAGAAATCGATCAGAATCAGACAACCTCGATCGTGTGGTGATTTTGTAATTTTGTAGGATTTTGTTTCCTTTGTCTGTTTGAGTTGCTCGATTTCGTTTTATTTTTAACGTTCGACTCCCAATTTGCTGTTGTTTATGTACTACTCGATCTCCCATTGTTTACCTATTTCTTAGATTTGTCTTAAGTCAGAACATTATTATGTTTGACTATTTTTTTTAAAATCTATGTAATTTCACAATCTGTGAATTATATATTTATATTATGGAAATATTTCTCATAGTGACTTCTAAAAGTATAAACCTTATGTTGTTAACCTGTATATTTTTTTTTAAAAAAATGATGATCAAAGATAGATTGCTTGACTTAAAGACAAAGTTAATAGGACATGTAAAAAAATAGAGTGTGTTGATGGGAGTACATGGCAGGGTTGCGCCATCTTGACACAAATGACAAGTGTGCATGAGTATACCTTCGGCATTATTTTTATTAGAAGTCAATGGTTAAGACGGTATAAATAAATATACATGTTGTATACTACACTCTGCATATCCCATAATAAAACAAGTTGTTTTGGATAAAATTTTAGTCAAACATTAGGAATATAAATTATGGATAACTTTTAATTTGTTGAGTTTAGATATGTGAAAATCATATCAATAGATTAGTTTTGAAAAGTACTTTTAAGCACGTCATGACTCTACAACGGCAAAAGGATCTAAACATTAAGGGTCTGTTTGGTACAGCTTATAACAGCTTCATGAAGTTGTTATAAGCTGTTTTTTTTTTGTCAAACACCTCTTTTCAAAACAGCTTCACCCCTAAAGTTGTTTTTCTCCCTCTCTCACAAACACATGAAGTGGGATGAAGTTGAAAATAGTACTTATCACAGTTTTCTCCCCCTTTTCTCTCTCACATGCATGCATAAAGTTGTTGGTGAATCTGTTTTGCAAACACTTTTTTCAAAATAACTCAGTTTTACCTAGAAAGTTGTTTGTAAAGCTATTTTCTAAAAAAAACAGCTTCACTAGTGAAGCTAAGCTGTACCAAACAGGTCCCTAAATACGATTGAGGTCTTGTTTGTATGCGCATGTTTTTATCTTAACCTATTTGTGTTACAATGTATTTCAATTAATTTATACTTTAAGTCTTGTTTGGATGTGTATGTATCCACCTAAAGCCATATGGATTGAAGTGGAAATTAATTTAAATATACTCTAACACATGTAATTTGAGAAAAATACATAAACATCTAAACAAAGCCTTAATTTACTTCAATACATGTGGTTTGAGATAGATAATACAGCTGGGTGGTCTTGTAACAGGGGGAATGCGTCCATTAATTTGTAGTGAGCGGCTTTTGGGATTGGAAACTCCAATAACCGACACGTTAGATGAGTTATTTTTATCGGAGACCAAGCCGGACGGCCATGCAGGAGCAGGCCTGCAGCTGCTGGGAAGGCCAAGGCTGCGGCAGCTGCTACTAGTACAGTGTACAACATCTGCTGCGTGCGGCGTGCTGCATGCAGAGGCTGCAGGTTGGCCCTATGGCCGCCGTGCCGGTCTGCTGGAGACGGGGGACCAACACCAGGTAGTACAGAGAAAAGCATCCGCATCGATCGAACGGCTAGCCGGTAGCCCCAGCAGGGCGCAGGCGGTGCACGGCAAGGAAATCTACAGCCTAGCTATGCCGTCGCCGAGGGGAGAGAGAGGAGAAGGAGATGATGGCGGTGGATCGGGCGAATCGGCGCAGCATCCATGCACACACGCTCTGGGCATCGTCGCCCCGCCAGCCTTGTCCTCATGTCCTGCCATTGTACTAGTATGTGTTGCTGCGCTGCTACTGGACCATCCATACATCTCTGAGTCAACCGTTGCTAGCTTTGCATCTTCGCTTAAACTTATTAGCTCGACTTATTTGGTATAGTGTTTCTCTTATAACAAAACAAACAACATCATCCTGTTCGGGTAATCGTTTCGATGGTTCATAAGCCGACTAATACTATTTCGGTGGCTAATAAGACCCTGTTTGGTTCTCATAAGTCCCCTGACTTATAAGTTCATGTGACTTAAAATCAGTGACTTATAAGTCATGTTTGTTTGGTTTCCAATGACTTATAAGTCATGCAGGAAATGGGTTGGAGTGTGGTCCCCAAACAAAAAAGGTGTGGTGTCATGAAGGAAATGTGTTGGAGTGTGATTCCAAAACAAAAAATGTGTAGTCCTATGTGAAAAAGAGGTGACTTATAAGTCCATAAGTTAAGGTGAAACAACTTATGGACTTGTAAGTTGGGGTGTTTGGTAAAATAAATTATTTTTTTCACTTTTGGACTTATAAGTCACTTATGGAAACCAAACAGGGACTAAGGCAAGCGAACAAGCCAAATGAGATCCCTCTTTGTGCTTTTGTAGGGTCAATATTTCTCACAGTAGCATTTTTTTTTCCTTAGCCGTTTGGTAAAAAAGGTCTCACAAACTTGAGATACCGCCATGGCGCCATGCGTGAGGTCAGGAGATAGCTAGTGGGGCCTATACGATCTCGAGTGTCAATGCCGGCAGCAGGTGGCGCGTTGGCCCCAAGCGGCAGGGCATCGATGACCCTCCCAGAGCGGCAGAGCCCCCACAGGTCCTTGCCCTGGGCGCCCTGCCAGACGGCCAGACTGCCAGGCCAACCACTGCCAGTGGAAGCAGCAAGCAGTCTGCACAACAGCATTCTTACCGCGTCTTGTCTTGTGTTCAGCCTCGTTCGGCCGGCGGGCCAGGTTCCACGGTGAGCTCTCGCCGGCCGGCCCGAAAAAGTGTGTTTCTCTCACAGAAAAACAACACTTTTTCCACCACCGAAACGATAAAATAAAGAGAGCTGTTCCATACGAATAGTGTTCTACAGCAGCGAGCTCGCCGGCCGCTGTTCCATACGAATAGTGTTCTGATTATTTAGCATGAGAGTAATGAGACGATAGATCGTGGCTGACCACGGTGCCACTGGTTTGCCTGTCACTGTGAGTTTCGTATCCCTCAATCCATTTGCCTTGAACTGGTGGGGGGTAGCGAGACAAGCACCACTGCACCAGCGCCAGTACTTACAAGCAAACGAAAGAACACAGCGGCCCATCCCATGTACGCAGAAAACATTTGTCTTCGTTTTGCTAACACACATGACATGTCATGAAGCGAAACAGCCGGGACTTGTGTCCATGATCTACAGATTCTGGTACAAACGCAGAGATGCAGAGCAGAGTGGCCACGGAAGAGGACACTCGTGTTAATACAATAGGGTTATAGGGCTGGCTGACACAGCGTGGAACTGTGGAAGGCCTTTGCTTCTCCCTCTCTTCGCCTAGCCCGCCCTCCACTTGCCTCATTTTTCTGCAAAGGACGAGGAAAACATCAAAGGCATGTTCTAAGCATATGCAGTGCAGGTGTTGCAAGGAAAACATCAAAGGCATGTTCGTGGCATATGCAGTGCAGGTAGTAAACAACTTGCCAATCAAACTGGCAACAAAAAGCAGGGAAAGGGAGAAAAAAAACATGAATTGCAAATACTTCACATGGAAATGTGAAGGACCAGTTTTGAACTGACGAAAATATAGCATGCTGTTGCTGTAGCAGGATGCATAATATGACAATGATGATTTGCGTGGTCGGAACGACCTGTTCAGATCCAAAATCTTTTTATTTAGTAATTATTGTCCAACTATGGGGTAACTATGTTTAAAAGTTTCGTCTCGCAAATTACGGATAATATGTGCAATTAGTTATATTTTTTTACCTATATTTAATACTACATGCATGTGTTCAAAGATTCGATGTGATGGTGAATCTTGTAAAGTTTTGAAATTTGAAGTGAAGATACATGATTGTTTTTACAAAACCAATTAGGTCTTCAGTTTTACAACCATAAAAAGAATTCCGAAGATGAGATTTAAATGAAGGGGGAAATGCCGCTGATGGGAGAAAGAAGTGAATGATGGAGAGAGAATGTCAGATAAGATAGTCTGGCACAAGATGAGAAATATCGCGAGAAATAGAACGAGAACCTCTCACGCGGATGGAAAAGGACCGGTCAACATATACAAGACACTTGGCACGACAAGATTGAATCAAGTTGTGGTTTATACTTTTTTGGAACCCGTAGCGCCGCCGAACACCGCCGCCATGGCCGCCAAGTTCTCGTCGGACCACCTCAGTGCTGCCCTCCTTCGGGAGACGGACCCTGCCGCCGCGCTCCGCCTCTTCCTTAACCCGCCGAACGCTGCACCTTCCTCCCCGTTCCGTTACTCCCTCCGCTGCTACGACATCATCATCTCCAAGCTTGTAGTCGCGCGCCTCTTCCCGGCCATGGAGTCCATCCTCTCCGGCCTCCCACCCGCTGCCAGTACTGGGCCTCGAGAGCACCTCCTCTGCCAAGTCATCTCCGCCTACGGCCACGCCCGCCTCCCTGCTGCCGCGCGCCGCGCCTTCGCTCACCCGGCCTTCCCCGAGCCCCGCACCGCCCATGCCGTCAACACCCTCCTCACCGCCCTGCTCGCTTGCCGCTCCCCCCTGCGCGACCTCCTCTTGCAGTCTGCCGCGACTCCGGTATCTCACCCAACGTGTGTACCTATAACATCCTCATGCGGGCGGCAGCAGCGTCAGGCTCCCTCGTGCACGTACGCCACTTGTTCGATGAAATGGTTCTTCTGGGAGTCTCGCCAACTGTCGCCACGTTTGGCATCATGGTCGCTGCACTATGCGACGCTGACCCAACTGGAACAAGCATTCGAGGTGAAGGGGACCATGGTTATGCGGTACAATGTGTCGCCAAATGTTTCTGTGTATGCCAGTCTGATCAAGGGGCTCTGCCAGAAACGGAAGGTAGATGCTGCAATGAGGCTCAAGGATGAGATGGCTGGGAACGCAGAACTTGTGCGAGGTTCAGCTGTTTATGGTACGCTCGTACGGTCATTGTTACAGGTCGGGCGCAAAGATGAGGTAGTTGGATTGCTGAAAGAGATGAAAGAGAGGGAGATCGCCCCTCATAGGGTGGTGTTCATTGTTCAATGCCATGATTGCCGGTTTGTGTGAGGATGAGAGAGATCCTGGTGCTGCATTGGCTGTGCTTGATGACATGCATAAGCATGGGTGCAAGCCAGATGGGGTGAGCTATAGCACCTTGGTTGCCGGTCTGTGCAAGCTGGGGAAGTGGCGGGACGCAACTGAATTAGTCAAGGACATGCCAAGGCGGGGCTTCCCTCCGGATGTAGTGACCTACAGATTGCTCTTCGATGGGTTGTGTGCTGCTGGTGAGTTTCATGAGGCAAACAAGGTTTTGGGTGACATGCTTGTCAAAGGTTTTGCACCAAGAATGGATGGCGCAAGGAAGTTTGTTGAGCGGGTTGAGAAGGAAGGAGATGCAGTGTTGCTGGAGTCTGTGTTGTGCAGTCTGGCGAAGGTGAATGCTCTGGAGTCAGGTGGATGGGAGAAAGCTGTAGGTGGTGTGTTCAATAATCCTGCAAAGCTGAGGTTAAAGAAGCAGCTAGAGTCAATAAGGTATACTTGATTAGATATCTTTGTGGATTTGATCCATAGTGATTAGTGCACAAGCCCCAGAAGTTGTTTTCTGGACACAGGTTCTTTATTTTTATCTAGGCTTCTTCTGGAACATAGCCAAAGCATGCTCTGCCCAATGCTTGGAAAGAGCTTTCAAGTTTGAACTTTCCCTATAGAAAAAACTTTGAGGTCTGTCTGATTTATACATGTGAAAGATAGCACCCAGGTTAGTCAAGTGGTCGGTTTCACTTTCAAGTGCAGCTAGAGAATGAGATGCTGCATGATATTTTCATGCTCATGCATCTTGGTTGCTATATCAAATTATCCATCATTTATTCGGCAAACAAACACAGGGGTCAAATAATACAACCCACACTAAACGATGTTGTGAGGCAAATTCATGTATATACTTTTAACCCACACTGAAATGAAGTGGTTAGGCAAGTCTGTGCATATACTGTAACATTTGCTACCCACACTAAATGATGTTGTGAGGCAAATTCATGTATATACTTTTAACCCACACTGAAATGAAGTGGTTAGGCAAGTCTGTGCATATACTGTAACATTTGCTGCAATGGTGGCCACACCACCAGAGCTATATGAGTGCAAAATGTTAAAAAGAAAAGGATACTAGATGATCTGAACTGTAAGTTATCTAATGCCAAACAAATGACAGTGACACACATAGTGCAGCTAAAATAAGCCTCATAGGGTGTGTTTGGTTTCCTGGCTAACTTCTAACCTGGCTAGAATCCTAGCCTGGGCAATCTTAGCCTGCCCCCAACAAGCCAACCCAGTTTGTTTGGTTGTCTGTACTATGTAAGCCTGGCTAGCTTCAGAATCTGTTTGGTTGCCTGGTTTGTTTTGATACAATCACATTTGCTCTGAATTGGTAAGTTTACCCCCTTTGAGGGATTTCATCGAACATGTGGTGGGCATACTTGGGAGCAACATCAGCAGGGCAAGCATTGGGTAGCAGCAGGGCGTGCACGGCAGTACCATGGGCACGACAGAGTAGCTCCAGCACGGCGGCCACGAAACCAACTGGGTTCTAGTAGCATGCGCTCGAACTCCGGCACAGCGGCCACCATGGGCACGACAGAGATGCTCGGTAGCACGCGCTCGAACTCCGGCAGCTCAGCGAACATGGGCACGGCAGAGCAGCTCGGTAGCACGCGTTCGAACTCCGGTAGCTCGACGAACTCCAGCACGACGGCCACCATGGGCACGGCAGAGCAGCTCAGTAGCACGCGCTAGAGCTCCAGCAGCGGCCACCATGGGCACGGGCGAGCGCAGGCAGCCCAGCTCGTCGGGCACACGGAGAAGGCAGCACAGGGAGGAGCATCGGCGGTGAGGGGCAGCTTGAGACCTCCGGCGGGAAGGATGAGCAGGGTGAGCACGAGGGAGGCGGTGAGGGGAATACAGTAGCGTGCTAAGCCAAGCCTGGCCACGAAAGAACGGCCACTCCGTCCGTTCTTCTGGAGCCTGGCTACAGGCTCAAAGTGGCTTATCGGAGCCTGGCTTCAGCTGGTTTACACCTCCGGCGGGAAGGATGAGCAGGGTGAGCACGAGGGAGGCGGTGAGGGGAATACAGAGCGTGCTAAGCCAAGCCTGGCCACGAAAGAACGGCCACTCCGTCCGTTCTTCTGGAGCCTGGCTACAGGCTCAAAGTGGCTTATCGGAGCCTGGCTTCAGCTGGTTTACAGGCAACCAAACAGCTGGAAGTTGGTTATCTAGAGCCTGGCTAGGAGTTAGCCACCCAACCAAACACACCCATAAAGAACTATCTCGGAAGCGTGGATTTTTCAAGGGTTGAAGCTATTCATCTGCAAAGTTAAAAGAGTGCACATGCATAGACATACAATGTTTCGAAACCCGCCACTTTTAGCATGAATCCACTAATCACCTTGTGTCCCTCTGACTTTGCTGGCAGTGCAGAGGAACATCTCCAATCTCAATATCTCAGGAGTCAGGACTAGCTAGCGCTACAGTAGATCTATCATATGACTCAACTTAAGCCCCGTTTGGTTAGGGAAATTCTGGCCTGGAATCATTCCAGTTAACAAAATCTTATATAAAATTGAATAGTAATCACGGACTGGAACTGTTCCTGGAGGTTTTCTTTGCTAAACGAACGGGCCCTTATCAGGCAAATAAGCTACTTAATTATATAAGCCTAAAATTTCTTCAAAATAACACACAAGCTCATCCAGCTGGGCTTTCCTGTCCCATCGAGCTAAATTTCATAGACCACAACAAATACTTCATTTCATCCTTCACAAATCCTAGAAAAAGTCAGTTCTATAATAATTTTCTAAGGGATAATGGTGAACAACCAAAGCAGTGACTAGTAATGTCAAGCAGACACTTTTGATAGCTATTCAACTATGCACATGTTGAGCAAAAAAAAATTCACTTCATAGAGAGCCTGTGTTGGTGCTTTGCCTGTCACTTGTTGCAAA
Organism: Microstegium vimineum; assembly: GCA_022036555.1. Taxonomy (NCBI): domain Eukaryota; kingdom Viridiplantae; phylum Streptophyta; class Magnoliopsida; order Poales; family Poaceae; genus Microstegium; species Microstegium vimineum. The sequence continues at coordinate 2,284,386 of CM039127.1, read as the reverse complement.
TTTGGCAACTCCATTTTATGCATCATTATATATAAACGTAACTATTTTACATTTGGATATAAACAGAAAAACCATGTTTAATCATGAAACGGTTAGCACATTTTTGTCCTAATAATTTAAACAAAACGAGGAACCAATCCTACAGGGAAGTAAATGTCTTGTCAAAAAGAACATTGCTGACATGGGAAGATCAAGCATGTGCACTATAATTTCACACACTATGTTCATGGGGGTATAAGGTGATCATTTTCATAACCAGTGAACTATATTAGGCTATAAATTTGCCAATGTCTAAGTGGCAGCTAGGGTTAATTCATTTTGCTTGAATCTTTTGTCAAGCCAAAATGAGAAGCTTAAATCTCCATGGAAAGCTATGCCAGAAGATCAGATATTCAGGCTGGGCACTCACATTGTTACATGAATGCAAAATTTCTAGTATCTTAAAAACTTTCTTGCTTCCTTTAGATAAAAGATAAATTTCTTTCTGGACTACTTAAAACCTTATAACGCAATGCAATGTTATCTCATTCATCATCACCATCAACACAATCCATGACTCCAATACACAAAGCATTTCATTCCCTAATTCATGGATAACTAGTTGACAAAAAATGAAATACATGGAAAACTAGTCGACAAACAAATGAAATAATAACGAGTAGAAGATGAAGCAATAGAACGGACCTTTCTGCGCCTCGGGCGCCTCATGATACACAGGCTCATTTTCAGGCACCGTTCGCAGCTCATCCCCGAAAGCATCATCTGGGTAGCGCACAACCACAACGGGGCAGACGCAGTGGTGCACGCAGTAGTCACTGACGCTCCCGAGCCTCCCTTTCCCGGCCCTGCGCGAGGCACCGAATCCCCGGCTGCCCATGATCATGGCGGACAGGCCGAGGCGCTCTGCCTCAAGGCAGAGGCGCTCCTTCATGTCGTGGTCTTTGACGATGTGGATCTTAAAGGGGATCTGCGCGCCGACGAGCGGCTGCGCAAGGTCCTGCGCCTTGGTGGACGTGAAGGCGTCGAACTCCTCCTCCCGCTTCTTCTTCGCCTCCTCGGGATCGTCCTCGGCGGCCGCGGCGCGCGCCGCGCCCTCGGCGATGTCGGCGTCGGGGTCGTCGTCGTCGACGGAGACCGGGATGGAGCCCCAGTCGGCGCCGTAGAGCACGGAGGTGGGGCGGACGTGGAGCAGCACGACGGCGTCCCCGGGGCGGAGGTAGTTCTGGACGGCCCACTTGACGGCGAAGGCGGACTCGTCGGAGAGGTCGACGGCGATGCCGATGCGGCGGTGCGGGGAGGACGCCGCGGCGGAGGCGGCGGCCAGCGAGGAGAAGAAGTACCGCGGCGAGGTGGGCTGGATCGCCGCCACCGCCTGCGCCGCGGACAGGCGCACCGGCGGCGGGCCAGAGGGCGACCTGTCGCCACCAGCGCCGGCGGTCGGGGAGGCCGGGTGCGTCGCCATCGCCGATCTGCTTAGGGTCTCCCTCCTCCGGGCGGCTCGAGAAATTCCTTCCGGCCTCGGCGCTTTGAACTGGCCTGCTCTCTCGATCTGATCACGGGGAGGGCGACGGGGACAGGGGAAAGGGGAGACGAGACGGCGAGGGGTTTTGGCTGCAATTGACGCGGATTTGTGGAGATAGCGACCAGTAGAGTGGAGAGTGGACACTGATTTGTCAGTGATTAAAAATGACGGTGTGGGCTTGGGGGATGGGAATGGACGCCTCACGGTGGCCACAGTACACGTGGCTGCCGCCTTGTGTTCTAACTTTGTCTTTTTGGAATGAGTACATGATCTTTTTTTCTTGCTATTTTTGTGTTTACATGATTTCTGTAAAATTCATGTGTTCTAATAGGTCTTTATAATTCAGTTTATTTATACGAGCTCCTTTTAAAGGAAAAAACTATATAAAACACATGTAAGAATTGTGTGGTTTATTTTCACAAAAAAACACATTTCAAAGAGACCTAAAAGTTTAAGTGATCAACATAAACCAATTTATGTTTTAATCCACTAAGCTCATATAATTGGGGGATTTAATTTTTTACCATCATAAGGGGGTGTAACATAACCTGTGTCACTGACACATGAGTCACTGATATGGTATTTTACCTACCATTCACCCCCTTAAGATGGGGGTTCTTTAATTTTTCTCATATAATTATATAATCTGCTCTAAATCAGCTTATTCAAAAAAAAATCATGCCAAAAAGATGGAACGGGTGGGGTTCATGGACGAGTAAGGGTAAAGAAAAAGTCTTAAGCTAGAAACAGATGTTAAGTTTTTACACACCATATAAAGAAGATGATATAGATAGCTTGTACAATAAATTATGAGTTAAATGCATCAGGGGACCTTGAACTTGTACAATAAATTATGAGTTAAATGTAGGAACTCTTTTCTCTATTCTAAATATAAAGCATTTTATCTTTTATAGAGTATGTATCTAAACATAGTGTATATCTAAGTGTACAATAACATTAATATTGTGAAAATATCATAGTATCTTATAATTAGAAATAAAGAGAATAAGTCATAATATCATGAACTGCTTAGCTTAAAAGTTAGGCATGGATTGGACAAAACTCACGATTGATCCCAAGTTTGTTTGTTTTTTCAGCGCTTCTTCAAAGGTGTCTAGGGGAACTGAATTGGCTAAATATCTATTAATTGCATATAGTGGTAGATTACTCTTTATTTAGACATCGAAAAATGCCCTAGCTTGGAATTTCCAATTAGAAAATTCTAGACTCCCCCCACCCCCATTTCTAGTCATCCATGGCACCGTGCCCTAATCTCAACAGAGGAGGCATGCACTCGAAGCCCTCCTCCCTTTTATCTCATCGAATAGAAACAAAAATCAGTGGAAACGCTCCTACGGAGCAAACCGTGGTTATGTGTTGTGGATGCATGACACGTGTCTATGCGTATGCATACAAACGTATAGAATAAATTATTAGATAATAATTGATACTCCCTCCATCTTCTTAAATTGTAAGTCATTTCAAAAATCTTGTTAAAACATGTCAAGTTTGATCAAACTTATATAATAATATAATAACATTTATGATGTTAACTAAGTATCATTAGATTCTTCATCAGTTATATTTTCATAGTATATTTATTTTATATCACTAATTATTATAATTATTTCTATAATTTTGGTGAAAACTTAAGATCCTTTTAGCTCTAAAAAAATTGAAATGTCTTATAATTTAAAATAGAGGAAGTACAACATTGCACGCGCACACACACAACTATACATGCTGTATCTATAGAATCACAACCATTTTGAGCTCATCTTATGAGTCAACGGGATGAATATAATTATGTTGCCGGCCGGTGCCTTCAACTTCCTAAATGTTTTAGTGTATCGATGAACATATAACCAAAGATGACGATGTATGGCCAGAAGAGATATATGATGTTGGCTATGAATCCCGCTGCTAGTTTCAGGAACGTGGTTTTGGTTCTACAGAAGAGCACTGTGGTGTCGTTGAAGCTCGCAATCAGGAACCAGATCCCGTCGAGCAACGCGAGGGACGTCATCACGCAGGCCGCCACGGCGGTCCCGTGCTCCACCTGGTCGAGCAGCAGGTAGAGGGAGAAGGCGAAAGCGGCGCAGAAGCTCCGCGCCGCGCAGAGCAGCAGCGCCAGGGAGAAGGACACGAGGCTGAATCGCCGCTGTATGTCGACGGCGGCGACCCCGCAGTAGACGAGGCTGAAGGTGGCCAGCGTGGAGCAGATGAACGCCAGCGTGTTGGAGATGATGAAGCCGTCGAACGCGTACCCGCCGGCGAGCACCGGCGTGCCGGCAGGTGCGGGTGCCTCGGCGACTTTGCCTGGGTCGCTGGGGCTCCTGACGCCCCCTGGCATGGTGAAAGCTGCCGCGAATGTCGCCGTCGCGACGAGCACGGAACCGATGCCCACGATCTGCGCGAACTCCGTTATCTTCTTGGATTCCTCCTCGTCGTTTAGACGTGGCTTGTACATCTCTATCTGGTCTTGTCGACGGTTGCCAGTCTGAGCTTTTATAGAGCTTAGCATGGCCAGTATCCTCCGAGGCGCTGTCTGCGCGCATGCATGCAAGAATTACGTACTCCGATAGATCAAGGAGATAAACATATATGCAAGTTAGTTACTGATGGATCGAGAGTTGTTTAATTTAATTACCAGTCCGAAGTAAAATCCAGATTGGACTTTCCCTAGGGCGATGTCCATGGGAGTATTCCCTTGGTTATTCTGCAGATTTATTTTCACGTGGTGGTTCCTGACGAGACATCTGAATATGTCAAGCTCCCCTTCAGCGACAGCCATGTGGAGGGCAGTGTTGCCATCATTGTCTTGCACGTTCAGCACCGTCCTGAAGTTAGATCGCGCGCAGTGGCACGCGAACCGCACGACGTGGAGCCTCTTCTTCTCCACCGCGACATGGAGGAAGGTGCGGCCCTGTGCGTCGAGCAGCCCAGCGCAGCCAGGGTACCTCGTGAGCAGGACGATGATGGACACCATACTGTCGGCTGACGCGGCGACGTGCACCGGGAAGGATCCATGGACGTCAGGCTGGAACGCTAGAGATGGCTCGGCTTCCAGTAGCTGCGGCAGAGGAAGCTCCCTCCATGTGTAGAATCCTGTTAGGCATTTCTGAGGTAGAAGGTTGGAGCCCACGAAATGGCGCTCGAAATTGCTCTCAGTGAAAACAAAGTTTGTAAATTGCAAGGACGGATCTGCTGCTGATGCAGCGAAGTGCATCGGCGTACTTCCATTGATATCTCTTTGGTTCACTAGATCCTTTTCCCAGTCTATCAGCAACTTTGCTATATCTGTGGTTTCAATGAAGTGTGTGTGTTAGGCAACAAACAGTGAAAAAAAAATCAACTGCCATACATTGTTCAGGAAACCATTTCCATTACATAAAAACAACATGTGTAGATCTATAAGGTTTGTAATTTTGTTAAGTGATTGCATAGAAGAAATATGGAGTTATGGCTTCCCATCACCTCTACAAAATAACTTTTTTTGTTGATTTATACATGTAAGGGTAATATCATCATTGCACAGTCTCCTCCCATCGGTGGCGGGTCCTGTAACATGGACTGGTGGACAGCGGCTAGTGAAACCCTAGAGAGTTTTTTTAAAATAAAAATGAAGAAAATGGTTTTCATCTAACTATGCTACTTGAATCATACACCCTAACTATACTATTCATAATATTTTTTTTGTAATTATGAATTTACCTTTTTACCCTTCACTAAAAAAGAATTAAAAAATCACCACTCCTCAATTTGGGGTCCTAATCACTTCAATTTTGAAGACAATAGGAGGAGACGTGACGCATATGGACCCACCAACCATAAACACACCTATCGCCTCCCGTCGCCTTACTTTCATCGCCTCTCATTGCTTTCTCGTGTCCTGAGCCCACCAATCTCATATATAGACACACCTATCGTCTCTGATCACCTCTCCAAACACTATAAAAAGTTCTATAAGTATATATATATATATATATATATATATATATATATATTATATATATATATATATATATATATATATATATATATATGTGTGTGTGTGTGTGTGTGTATTATATTATTATTCCATCTATCCTATAATACAACCCATTGAAGCTTCAAAATTTGTACGAAATTATCACATACTAATAACCTCCCACTTCTCAGGATGTTTGATTTTTCTTACCCAAATAAATTATATGTGCAATTATGGTTATACTATTAATATTTATAGATATATTAGAAATTTTAGTTAAAATATATAAATACATGTAAAATAATGACTTATATAAATTATGTATAATGATTAATAATAACTCTAAACTATTTGTTGGTATCGTTAGTATATGAGTTGTGAATAAAATATTATGATTACTAAAACATAACACGTAAATTTATCTTTTATGTATGCATGTGTACTTGATATGCATGATGTCACATCCTATATCACAAGTACATAATTCCTTATTGGAGGCTGTCGTTTTTGCTTAATGGAGACGAGCAAAGGGAAGACCTCGGTTAATAAGAGATTAACCGAGACGGTCATCCCGTCCGCCTCCAATGGAAGACCTCGGTTAATAAGAGATTAACCGAGACGGTCATCCCGCCCGCCTCCGTTAATTGTATTAATGGAGGCGGGCACCTTACAAACGCCCGCCTTTCTAAATCGATAAAAAAATAAAAAAAAACCCATTAGCCCACCAGTGAGCCCATTCCCAAGCCCACTGGTGAGCCCAATCCCCGCGCGTCGCCGCCGCAGATCCAGCTGCCCAACACGCGCCGCCACCGTAGATCTAGCTGCCCTCCTCCGTGGATCCACGCCGCCGTGGATCCGGCCTCCTCCGAACACCTGGCCGCCATAGATGTAGAGGAAGCCATGCCGCCATGGATCTGGCCTCCCCATGTGCCTGGCCGTCGGAGATGGAGGGAACCGCGCTGCATCCTTCGCCGCCGTCGTCGTGTTGGAGGAGATGGACGACGTTGTCGTGGAGGAGGTGGGGTCGTTTGTTGATGGAGGAGGTGGGTGCCGGGATCCAACTCCGTGCTCCTCCGGCTGTCGGGATCTAGCTGTTGGAGCCGCGCCGCCGCTGCCGGGATATGGCTGTTGGAGCCGTGCCGCCATTGCCGGGATCCACCATGCTCCGCACGAGCTGAGGGCCGCCGCCCAGCCACCGTGCTCCACGCAAGAGAATCAGAGGGGGCCACCGCCGGCCACCGTACTCCGCCGCTGGCCACTGTGCGTCGTGCGCACGAAGAGAGTCGAGGGGGAGTGGGTTGGGAGAAGAGAATCAGAGAGTGGAGGGGGTGGAACGGGTGGGAGAGCAGAGTTGCGCCGCACGGGTGTGAGGGTGGCGTGCGGTCACAGGTGTGAGAGTGGATGAAGTGACCTAGGGTTTGAGTGTTGGTATATATATGGAACCAATGGTAACGGGCCTTCTGGGCTCTTTTGGGCCTCAGTATTTTAGGAGGCGGGCCTTATAGTGCGCCTGCCTCCGAAAATGTATTTATGGTGGCGGGCTTTTTAAGTTAACCGCCTCCGAAAATAAACTATTTTTGGAGGCGGTCATTCTAATACGCTCGCCTCCGTAAATCTATTTCCCGAGGCGGTTAAAAATACCCGTCTCGGTAAAAAAAAATGTCCACCTCCGTTAATCGTATGCATTAACCGAGGCGGTTGGATTAGTTGACCGTCTCCATTAATAAAAGGATATTGTCTCGCAAAATCAATTTTGTAGTAGTGTATGTTTACTTCAATTAAAACTTAAATATATTAATATTAATAGAAGTTGGTAATGCAAAAACATATACACATTTTATGGTTATTCAAACATTTTTAATATAAAATGTTAATAATTTAGATGTAAATTTAAGGGCTTATGTATATTATCTTTCATAAAAGCAGGTGGGTCATTATATGTAAATTTAGGGTTAATTTAGATCATGTTTCTTAATAGTGTAGCTGGGTAATTTGAACATAAATTAATGGGACACCTTATGCTAGTAATGATTTAGAAAATAAAATAGATGCAATTGCTATTATTATCAATGGTGGTCATAGTCTACATAATCGTTAGCCAGGTGTGTTTTTTTTTATTTTTGTTAGACTTTCTAAAAAAATATTTTTTTCCAAGTGGATCTCTAGTTAGAGTTTCTAAGAAACTCATAAACTCTTGTCAGTTGTCACATCTCTTCATGCGACATCATAAATCTATACTTTATCTTTCAACTTTTAATATAATTGTTGTGATTTTATCACCTATTAAGTTGAAACTCTAGTGGTTATTATATCTTTAATTCAAAATTTTCATATTTACTTTATTAAAAAATAGCATAGGTCCTAAGTAATCCTCTCTTGTTCTTACAATGGAATAAATAGTTGTTTTAGCTTGTACACAACACTCAACATGCAGAATTTGTTATATCACACAATTATATATGTAGTAGAACTTAGAGTGTTTAAAATTAAATTCCTAGTATTAACATGCCATATGTTTAAGTAAAAATATATAAACTTATTTATAATAACAACATCTGAAAGTAATAACTTGAAGTGAATTGTCAGTGTCGTTGCTATGTGGTTTATTAAGAGAACATTTTTCCACACTTGATGGGCTACTAAAATAAATATTTGTTCTAATGTATAAATGTTTACTTGGTCTATACGATGGAACATAGCATTATACTTACTTTTAAATTTACAATGGTCAGTGGTAGGCATGTATACTTTATGAATATTGATTTTTTTATCGTGATATCTTATATTAATATTTATATGTAGATTTGAGAGATGTTTTTTTAATATTTATGATGATTGTAGTGGATAGTTTAGGTAAAAATTAAAATGCGTTGCTTTTCATTTTTCTTCATAATGCATATATTGTTCATTTGAATGTAAACATAGACTATGGCTACATACATAATAAAAAAATATGTATCTAGAATAATCAAGTTTGACTTATTATGAAACATAGGAAAAACGAATTGATTGCTTATGTATAGATAAATAATACTCAAATTTTAATCAAGAAGTAAAGGATAGTACTAGTAGTACACAAATACAAATATTGGATCCTTTGCCAGTCTATCATTGGCATAGAGGATTTCGACGCTAACCTTTTCGCCTAATTTGAAAACTCCAAACCCTCCAAATTTTTCAAGAATGGGTAATTCATAGGGAGATACCATTTTAATTAGTTATCATATATATTAATTCTCAGTGAAGAGATATTTTTTATCCGTGCATTTTGCTTGTAATAAAGGGGCCAAATCCGGTCAACTACTGAACCGAACAATGAAATTAGTATTCAATTCATAAATCACAGCATGAGTTTATATATGAAAGCACTTTTTTTCCAAGACCAAGGACAGTTCACCTTTATTGTGGATAACAGCAGCATGCAAGGCATTTTGTCCTTCCGGGCCGGAGTAGGACATCCTGTCGCCTCTGCGGTGCAGCTCAAGAGCAAGGTGTCGACGGCCCAACGAGCTGGCGAGGTACATCGGCGAGGTGCCATCCTTGGCGGCCACAGCGGCGAGCCCTCTGTCCGCTTTCATGAGTGCTGCGACCATCTCCGTGTCGCCGAAACGGACGGCCTCGTGCAAGGCCGTCTCCCCGCGCGCGTTCTGCGCGCCCACGAGAGCCCTCATCTCGTCCTCGCCTTCGGCGAGCGAGATGAGGTGGCCGACCATGGCGGTGTTCCCGGCTCGGGCGGCGCAGTGCAGCGGCGTGTCGCCCCTCCCGTTGCGCGCTGTCAGCAGGTGTCGTCCGGCCCTGCCGTGGATCGCGGTGGCGCTCTCCCGGTAGCGCTTGCTGTCCCCGGAGGCCGCCACCACGTGCAGCGCGGAGCCTTGCGTTCCATCCGCCACCACGTCTAGCGCGGGAGTATCGCCCCGGCCGTCGAAGACGTCGATGACGAGTTCGTGAGGCGCCACCGCCGTCGGCGCCGCCAGAATCTCTCCCCGGCTTAGCTGGTGGAAGTCGCCCGAGCTTGCGGCCATGAGCATCATGCGGGCTCGACGCGCCACCGCGGCGCGGTCTCGCACGCCCTCCTTTGCGCCTCTAGGGCTGCTCATTCTCGACTCAGAACTACAGCTAGCTAGTTTTGTGGAAGTTTTGTGACCTAGCGCCGCCGGCGAATGAATGCACGACGCATGCATATATGCAAGTAGTATATATAGTCGTTGGCTACCACGTAAAGGCCGGTATTCATGCATTGCGTACGACGGTCAGCTATCTCTGCTGGCATCTGAATAAAATATGTTCGTTGCTTGCAGGTTCCAACAATGGCACCCGGCCGTCGTAACAGGCACAAGAATTCCAATCAGGTGGTCACATGCCTTTCTTTATTCTTACGTACGTATAGGAGAGCAGATGCGCCAATCTGGAGCACAACTTTTTTTTTTATCATAGGAATTATACTTTGCATAATCAATACGAATCCTTCCCGGGTCAAAACCTCCTATGACCTGTGATTGCCGATTCACCTGTGCCTCGTCAAAACATCAGCCGATAGTGTATCCATATCACTGCCGGCATGGCACTCATGAAATCATGACACCATCGCCCGGAGTAGCTAGTGCACACCCGGCCCGACGGTGGATTGTTGAGTGCCACTATTACAAACCAAAGTTTAAAAGATTGATTAGTATATATAATACTATGGAGCATACTCTTATTAGTCCATTTCACCTCACACTTTCACCTCGTGTAATAATGTAGTCTACTCCCTCCGTCTCATTGAAAGTATCACTAGAAAACTGTGTTTACCTCATAGACAAGCTTTTCAAACGACACTTTCAATGGAACGGAACGGAGTAAAGATGAGCAACGGGCCGGCCCGGGCTCGGGTTTGGCCCGGCCCGTACGGGTATGGGCCAGAATGGCCCGCGTGCCGCCGGGCCGGGCCTACACAGGACACCGTGCTTGCTCGCTAGCCCAGACCCGGTCCGTGGGACGAAATACGGGTTGTGCCAGCCTGTTAAGCACGGAGCCCAACAAACCATCGGGCCAGCCCGTAGCCCGCGAGCGAAGAGGAGCCGGGAAGTCGTGGCGTCCGGCTGCGCCGCTGCCGCCGCTCACGGTGTGTTCGCTGCAAGGAGAAGGTCGCGCAGGAGGAGAGGGAAGGGGAGCCGAGACTCGGGAGACCGGACCGCCGCCGCCCCTGTCGTCGTCGAGCATGCTCCGATGCGAGGAAGGGGAGCCTGCATGCTCGCCGCCGAGCAGAAGCCACACGACCTCCGATGCGAGGGAGGGGAGGGCCAGAGGAGCGCCACGCTCGTGGGAGGAGGAGAGGAAGGAGAGGCTGGAGGGGCGTCGCGCCCCGACGACGCTACGATGGAACGGGACGGGAGGGGGTGTCGCAACCTCGTGAGGGGAAGGGCGTCGCGGGATGGGGGCGGCGCGGGGTGTGGTCTCGGCCTCCTATAACTCCAGCAGCTAAGAAGGGGGAAGTAGGGTTTCTCTTTACGTGCCTTATCTATTTACCGGACCGTGTCGTGCCAGCCCGCGTGCCTGGGGTGCGCCCCAAGCACGGCATGTTACGTGTCGTGGGCCGGCACAGACACGTTTGTTGGTCGGGCTGTGCCGTGCTCGGGCCGGGCCGATTCGCCGTGCTTTGGGTCATGCCTCCGGCCCACGGGCTGCATGCTCAACTTTAGGACGGAGGAAGTATGTATCGAACTTTCCCTATTTTGTGTAACCAGACACACCCTGCTACCGGAAAGTTTTTGGCTCTTTGCCCAGTGTTTTGAGATTGGTTGAGTGTTTAATTTCTTTCTAGCATTCGGCAAAGAAGAACATTGTTGAGTGTTTTTTTTCCGGCAAAGAGCTTCTTTATCGTGTGTTTTTTTTTTGACACTAGGCAAAGAAAGTTTTAAAACACATTTCAAGGAGTAAATTAATTCAAATAAAAAAAGTTTTGAACTACAAAGTTATTTAACTCATCAAGATGTACAATATTTATTTTGTCATTTCTTTATATGACAAAGTGAAAGTAAATTTGTTCACAAATTTTACATATCTCTCTTATAGTTTATGAAACTACAAAAAAGATACATAAGATTTGTGAATAATATTAGAACGATCATGTTAGATGAATATATGACCAAACAACCAAAAAAACACTTTGTAAATCTTGAAAAGTTATGAAACTTTGTAGTTGGCAATTTTTTATTTTGAGACCATCTTGTCATGTAAAACTGTGTTTGAATTTTTGAAACGATCTCGAACTGAAAAACAACCAAAATAAACATTGTAGATCTTGAAAAGTTATGAAATATTTTAGTTGATTTTTTTATTTGAAATCATCTTGTCATGCAAAAAATCGTTTGAATTGCTTACAATTTAAAATACAATTTTTTTTAAATTACCTCGGATGAAAAAACAACTAAAATAAACATTGTAGACCTTGAAAAGTTATGAAACATTGTAGTTGATTTTTTTTATTTAAAATCATCTTGTCATGCAAAACTGTTTTTGAATTTTAAATTTTGTAAATGACCTCAAATAGAAAAACTTTGTAACCGAAAAGTGTAGATCTTGAAAAGTTATGAAGCTTTGTATTTTTCAACTTTTTCATTTGAAATCATTTAGAGACTCAAATAAGCAATTTATAGTTAGTTTAGTATAGTATGTGGTTAGACGTAAGTGACATTATGGTGTAGCTAATGGTTTCGGCGGCATGATGTTGTTTTTAACGATTTTATTATAAAAAAAAAATTATACTATGAACAATCACGCTTATCGGCCATGCTCATAAGTAGCTTTATGAAGCTTTATGAAGCTGTTTTGAGTTGTTTTTTTTGTCAAACATCTTTTTTCAAAACAGTTTCATCCATGAAGCTGTTTTTTTTTTACCCTTTTACAAATATATGAAGTGGGATGAAGCTAAAAATAGTAGCTTATCATAGCTCTATCCTCATTTTCTCTCATATCCATATATAAAGTTATTGGTGAAGTTTTGTCAAACACTTTTCCAAAATAGCTCAGCTTCACGTAGAGAGTTGTTCATGAAACTATTTTCTAAAAAAACAGCTTCACTAATGAAGCAGAGCTGTGCCAAACGGACCCTTAGCAAAAAAAAATGATAATTTACAAAACCGCCTTCAAAAGAGTAAAATCTCACATGATCCACCAATCATGGCGATTTGAACGACCTTTTTAGGCTGCCCTCCGCAGATTTTTGTTTCTGTTGCGCCGACGACATTGCTCAGCCTCACGCCGCCGGACGGCGGCTAGCAGTCCAGCCTGTGGTGCGCCGAGGAGCAATGCCCGTCGCTGGGCACAGCGGTCGCGCGTTGCTCTGTCCCCTGCCTGGTGGTTTGGGTGCGCGAGTTTGGGGGATTGGTGATTGTATGGATGATGGGGGCGGGCACGGTGCGGAGGCACGAGGCGAAGGTGGGAGCATGTTTAATAGTTGAGCCAAATGTTTCGCTATAAGTCAAGTAATGATAGGTAAGCTATACAATAATTAGTTTATTATTTGTCTACAAAATTTCTTTATTGTTTTAGGTTTCTATTCTCTTTCCTCCCTCTCACATTCATATCTATTGGGACTCACTAATACCTATGCATCCGTGCCCAGCTTGGTGCTAGGTAGCGGATGTGTGTGTCTCGTTCGACGTAGTACATTCTAGATTACCGTTCCGTTTGACGGAGTATCTCGATTTGCTCGAATATCAGTGTCATTTTGCAATTTGACTAGCCTCTCATGTACTAGTAGACCAGTAGATGAGATTGGGAGACGAAATCTAGGAGTTAAGCGGGTTGTTGGTTTCTTGGCACCGCCCGCAATGCGATGTAAGTTCAGGTTTCACTCTGCCAACCCCTTCTTTTTTTTAGATGACGCCGATGGCGCATATCTCATTAAACAGAAAAGAGTTTTGGTAAGAACAACACCTGGGGACACAACCCCTAGACCCGAAACAGCAACACGCGGTTGCCGACTAGCATTAGAACAACAACGCCCGGGAACCCCTTCATTTTGCTCTACAATCTCTATATTCTTTTCAATATTAGGATGAATTGTACGTACATACATTATATCCGTAAACAATCACAACCCGCAAAACTATAATTTCCCAGATTTCTACATTTTTTTCTTGAGAGGAAACAGTTCTACACTTGTCAAACAAGATAACAAAGGAGAGATGCCACTCTAGTACTCTACAGTATACATCTTGTGCTCTGACATATATACAGGGCACAGCTTTCTACCGACCTTCAACCATTGTGATGGTCATGCTGTCCACGACGCTGCAGTCAGGCTTCCTCCACGATGCGTCTTCAGCCGCAGCTGTTCTTGCAGCGAAGCCTGGCTGCTTGGGAGTCGGCAAAGAGGCAGTGTCAGTGCTGGCCAACATCATCAGCACCTGGGACATCAGTGGACGGTCGTCTGGGTTCGCTTGCACACATAGAAGCCCCACTTTGATGCATTTTAGCACTTCATCTGAGTTGAAGGTGCCATTCAAATTCTCGTCGACTAAATCTAAGGCATTCCCCTCATTCAGTAAGCTCCAGGCCTGGTAAATATTCAGAAACAGTTACAAAATTGACGTCGAGTTAAATTCAATGGTCTTTACTTGTGAACAATTGTTGAGTTGGATGGATGCTCACATGTGCTAGAAGGTTGAGGTGTCCGGAGTAGCTGTAGACACCTCGGTTCCTTTTACCAGCGATGATTTCCAGCACTATAACACCAAAGCTAAATACATCTGATTTTACCGAGAACACCCCATCCATTGCGTATTCTGGAGCCATATAACCACTGTAAACCATGTAAATGCCATCATCATTAGGACATTCAATTGCGCTGACAATATTATTTGCTTGAAATGTCTGTTCTAGTTACTTACTATGTGCCAACTACTCTGAGAGTATTGATCTCTGTGTCATCACTGCCAAACATCCTTGCCATGCCGAAGTCTGAAATTTTAGGAGTCATATCCTTATCCAGAAGAATGTTGCTTGTCTTGAGATCTCTGTGGATGATTCTATATCTCGAGTCCTGGTGAAGATACAGTAAACCTCGGGCAATTCCCTCAATTATACGGTATCGTGTTTGCCAGTCAAGTAGCTTGCTCTTGGTTGTGTCTGGTAACAAAGATAGGTTGTTATTTATTTGTTGATAGATTTAAATTTTTTAGCTCAGAAAGATTACAGGCATACCAAACATAAAGAAGTCCAAGCTCTTGTTTTCCATGTATTCATATATAAGTATCTTTTCTGGTCCAGAAATGCTGCATCCAATTAGTCGAACAAGATTCCGATGCTGGAGTTTAGCTATCAACAAAACCTCATTCTTGAATTCCTCAAGACCCTGTGTTGATGTTCTTGAAAGTGTTTTAACAGCTATTTCTTGTCCATCCTCAAGCTTACCCTGTAGTTATGTGGTCATGCATTTCCAATTAGACATGTAGTGAGACTAAGTCCACAATTGTTTTTGGAAAGAATAATACATTTATACCACATTCTAGTTTATGGACTAACAGTGACGCCTTGTATACGTCATTACATGAAACAACAGTCTATTTGGAAATGCTTGAAAATGTTGTGTGTGCTGAAATGCCGGTGTTAGATTTATAGTTAGCAGCTGAGCCATCCTGGCGCTACATCAAACTGTTTCTAAATGCTTAAGATGTAAGTACACTACACACTATCATTTAGGTTAAGATCTGTACCTTATATACTGGCCCAAAGCCACCTTCACCAAGCTTATTTTCAGTTGAGAAACCCTCCGTGGCTGCTGCTACTGTCTCAAAATCATATACTGGTAGCTCCAGGTCATCCTCATGATCCTTACCTGCACTCCCATCCTTTTTGCGTGAATCAGTTGTCCATATGGCTGATCCTATGAAAATACCGGAGTTAAAATTACATCAAGCAACAGGTTTACATTGTTGTAGGTTTTGTCATCCCTTTTGGGGAGTTCAACAGTCTGTAGTGATAGTATGTCACCTGGTTTTTTTGCTTTTGTTTTCTTTGCTCTCAAAATGAAAAACCCTGTGATTGCTAGAAGAACTGCCATTGCAGCAGTTATGCTGACAACAACTGCAACCACCATACTGACCTTTTTCTTTGACTTGCCTATTGAAGCTGCACAGCAAATCAGAAATAATAAGTTTAATCATAGACTTATCTACACCTACAATTTTCTATCTGGCTTAGAAATTACGTTGAAGCTAATTATGGATTGTGAGTATTACATTTTCTTCTGATAAATATGTAAACATCGATAGGGCTACTGAGCGAAAGAGTATTTCCCAAGAGAGTAGAATTGTGTATTGCTACCGCAAAGAATGAAAGCTCCATGATAATTTTTTTCAGTTTTGAATATCTACATTGAAAGTGAGGCGAGTGAATCTAGAAATATTATTTCAGGTCCATGGCCAGTAGATCTTTTGTATTGCATGATATCTATCTTATGGACCAAATCTAGTATATGGTGCATACATATTTGAAGTGCTCACTCCTTGCTGGTTGCTGCAGAGCATTCTTAACAATGGATGGAACACTTTGTGCATCAAATAATTTACGCAACCTTTTTTTAGAAAGAGTGGCAAAAAGAGCTTTGCCAGGCGTTAGATGAAGAAAAAGAAAAACAGGGATACAAGGATTCAGTCACCTCGTTTCAGTCATTTGCCCATCTACTTAGAGAAGGAAAAAAAAAAGAAAACCTGAAAGAAGGAGACCACTAGGGGCAAAATGGAAGACCAGGATGACTGAAAAAGAACTATGACTGAAAAGAACACCGGAGAAAAACATGCATGAAAAAGACAACAACTAAGAGAAGCTATCAATCTTTTTTTGATAAGTAGAAGCTAACAATCTGACTATAAGCCAACTGAAATTGTGGAATGTCTTCGCATTTATGCAACCTTTGCTTGTTTATAATTGGATATCATGGGATCAATTACAGTTGGTGGTTGTGTACTGCCCAATTATCATCAAAATCTTAAATCTATGGTCCAGGTATGTTGAAATCTGAACACAGCATGTGACACAGAGGGCACACCTACCCTGGACCGTGAACATGGGATGCCTCGCATATGATTCACAATCTATGTTCATGTGCAAAAAGGGGTTTTCATGACATTGCAGTGGAAAAGGGAAGTCGGGTGTTATCACTGTTGGCACACTTGGTCCAACTGTGATTCTCATCCAAAATATCTGCATGATGATGAGCTGGTCTTATGGGCCTTATGGAATGGGTCCAGTTGCATGTGGTGCACAGCAGTGAATTTTAGCAATTGAGAAACGGACTGATCCATGAATATGATGGCACTAACAGTGCAGAAATTAGGCATGGAAACAGATGCTGCGATGTTCATGCAGCAAGCCAGCAAGGGGGGTGATCTGCAGTTTAAGAATAATGCTTGGTTTCCATACACAGTAGACAGTACCAACAATTCAGCTTGAGGAGGCAGAGAAATACCTATGCCTAGCCATTAAATCGTGTGATGGTGCTAGGAAGCAAAGAGGACTGCAGTACCATCTTGACCCCAGAAAAAGCACTGCCCTTCCACACGACAGAACCTAGTGCTCACTTTGGATTTGAGTACTACTTTCTGCTACAGTTTTGATCTAAAGTTCACATGGACCATTCCTAACCTGCTAGATGTAAAGGAAACAACACCCTTTCTGACAGTAACAAATTGTCCAGGTGTGTTGATTAGCTACTCTTGCCTGGTGTTCTTTCATTTGGAGCATATGGTGCTAATCCTACTTAACTTCGATTTTTTTTGTTGTTGTTGCAGCCTTCCAGGGGATTCATTTCCTTCTCTTGAGTTCCATTGAATAAAGTTAACTGTAGTGTATTCGTATTAAAACTGATTACATTACAAAATTTCCCCAATCTAATGCACATATATATGTTAAATAAGAAACACACAGAATTATTTCAATTTTTCAGTGGATATAGATGTATAACGTGCTATATCATAAATGGCTTTTATCCCCAAGTAGAGAGAGCCCTAGGCCCCAGCCTGCCAGCCTCCTTTATCCCTTTTTATCTGTTCTTCTTAATTAGATTGGTATGTACAACAAATGCAAAAGACTTGAACACTCAGTCACTCGTCTTGAAAAATTCACCTTCATACTAAAACAGCTGCGTAGATTTCGATACGACTAGTTAATGTGTCTTAATATTCTGTGATCTAGTATTATAGATATTGTAAGACCCATTTACTTGCAGCATTAACCACTCTAAATTTCAGAGGATTTTTAGAAAAGAAAAGTCTAGAAAGATGTGTTCATGCACATAGCAGGACTTGTTCTATAAATGGGTCCGGCCTGGAGTGCCATAGTTAAGATGAGCTTAAGTACCAAACAAAAAGTTTCTCCCTTTTAAATCTGGCAATACATTTGTAGGAAAGGACCATGATACTTTGTTTTATTTATTATATGTAGCCCTTAGGCTTGTGATATAATGGTATTGCTGGAAAGTATGTGATGTTAAGTACTATGATTTTTCCCCCATTTGCTTAAAAAAAGCTAAGTACTATATATGATTATATGTTCCAGAGTCAGCATCAGCATGTGGTATTTTCCTGGACTTTGGACCACTTATTGCTTGATATTGAAAAAGGTCTTCCACTCTTGAGATGGTTTCATACCTCATACTTGTGTTGTCTGAGCTTCCAGGGCAATTATTGGCCTGTGAATACGACATCTATTCCTGGTACGTCCATGCATTCTCAGCTAAGTTCTTCGATGGTTTAATTTCTGTTGAAAATGGGGGCATACATGATGTTACCAGTATTCCTGTTCCTGTGTATTGCAGGCAGCATAATGTCTTCAGAAGAATCTTTCCTTGTTCACTAGCAACAATGCAATTTCTCAAGTTTTTTAGCTGCAGGCTTGCAGCAAGCAGAGGAGCAAAGATTTCAGGTTTATCCTTTATGTATTTATTTTTCTTTCAGTCATGCAACACGCAAAATTTGTCTAGTTTGCTTCTGTTCTAGCTAGCTGAATATCACTCATAATATATAGTAGCTAAAAAAGCATTAGTCACTATCCCCATATATGGGGCAGGAAAGGGTGTTTCCTCTTTTCTGCGTTTATTAGGGAGTTAGGGTGTTTTCTTGTTTGATTGACTCGTAATGAGAAGGACGAAAGAAAGAGACCCCGAAACTTTCCCATCATTCCTCATTTTTGGCGGTTAACACAGCAACGCCATGCACTGATCTAGACACTGTTGACTCTAATACGTTGTTCTCTGGTATTGATCCATTGTTCTCAAAATGATTTCATTATAGCGCGTCATGGTCCCAAAGATACCTGTCCAGGTGGTCACCATATCGCTCTCGGCGCTTGCCAACTTCGCCCTCGTGCACCACGCGATATGGTTCCACGCGGGTTGCAAGGTAGGCAATGGCGGTGCCTTGCGCTGCCGCAACACGGAAATGTCGTGCTGATATCTTCCGGGTGGGCAGAAATTAGTCATGCAGTAGCTTAGCTCTAGCAGCAGCTAGCACACTACTACTGTGTACTGTCTACTGTGTCGGCACGTTCAGCAGTGTGGATTATGAGCTGTGTGTCTGCGTGATTATGACAGGGCACCAAGATGATGAAGAAGTCCTCTCAAGAGGCCGGGCCAGAATTGACTGGAACGGAATCTATTTCACCACTGTAAAGCACTAAAGCCACTGGTAGCCATCTGTCTATCCTAACTCCTAACCATGCATGTGCATGTTCGTTGGATTGGACCATCAGGTGACACTGGTGGCGATGGATCATGGATGTACACCACTGGCGTATAGTACACAACATCTGATCGAAAGGGACACACGGATGCCTACTCCGTTTTCAGTCTGTTGGAGACTCGGAGACCTGCCTAAACATGCATTGTGTTGGGAATTGGAATCTTGCCTGATCCAGATAGCAAAGTTCAATTTGCACCCGCCAGCGCAGTCAGTGTGCGTCGATTTTGTGCATAGGTCGTGCTCATTCGATCTACCCGCTGCGTCAACGGTGGACTTGCGGATACGTGTGCAACGAGGTCTTTGGAGATTGGAGATCATGTTCCAGAATTGTCTCGTGCACAAACTGAACTTTGATGGCTGATTCTGCCAAACGTATGGCCGTGCGGCCTACTACCAATGACAAACTTACTATTGTCATCTGCATTAGGTGTCGATGGCAGAGGATTATGCTTCCGCGTTAGTACAACTAACAACGAGACCTAGCCGTAGCACGCTCTCCGTACTGATCGAAGGGACGTGCGAACAGTACGTTGATGTTCCTTATTTGATGGGGACGTACGAACTAGAGATACTACTACTGATGAATTTGTTTATAAGGAACTAAACTAAAGAATGGCCAACCCGGGTCAGATACTAACGAGGCTCGATCTAGTCTTTTCTCAGGTGCTAGTTGGCACATATACTTGTACTGTAAAACGTGGTAAACTCAACCAAGGTTTGGCTGGTGCCACGTTTTTCACTCATCACCAACCAAAATGCATCGTCATTGCACGACAGAACGGAAGAAGGTCCTGTAGTTCTCACCAACCCGTATGCATCTTCATTCGTACGGTACGTCACGACGGAATAACGTTTCTTTCGACAGGAAAAAAAAAACGTAGATATACTAAGACTGTCCATGCAATGCATACGTAGTACGTGTGTAGACGACGAGCGAGACGTACCGAGGTCAGCGGCGGCGAGCCGGAAGTAGAGGTCCTGGCCGAAGGCGGACGGGTACACACGGAGATCGTCGAGGCCGCCGGTCCACATGACGCAGCCGCGGTGTCCCAGCGGGGCGGTGAGGTTGGCGCTAGCGTACGCGGTGCAGGAGCAGTTGGTCAGGCACCGCTGCCGGCACTGGTCGAGGCCAGCGCCGTAGTTCACCACGGCCCGCGTGGTGTCGGGCACCTTGGCGTGCGGCAGCGGCGCGAAGCCGTCGGTGGCGTTGGCGCAGTCGAGCGGGGTGGCGCGGGCACATCCGTCGCGGCCGTCCCGCATGGACCACGACGCCGGCGACCGCGGCGTGAACCCGGGGAGGCAGGAGCAGGCGGGCACCTTGGTGGTGTCGCACACCCCGTTGGGACCGCATGGGGACACGGCGTCGCACTCGTCCTTGGGCGCGTACCAGTACAGCCCCCACGCGCCGGCGGACTCCAGCCACGTCCACCGCTGCAGCATCCCGCCGCCGGCGCCGATGCCCACGAGACCGCCCGTGCTGTTGAGCGACAGGCGGGACACGATGCTGGCGTCACGGACCTGGAAGCTGTAGGTGACCTCGCGCCCGACGTCGTTGACGAAGCGGAAGCTGAACCCCATGGCCTTGTAGGTCACCGTGTCCGGCACGCCCGTGAACTGCACGCCGTCCCAGGGTCCCGACCGCCACACCTTGGTCGCGCCGTTCCAGATGAACACCTCCGGGTCGCCGGAGGTCTCCATCGCCGCCACTACGGCGCTCGGCGACGGGTCGGACGGGCTCGACCACGCCGTCAGCGTCATGTTGGCCCCAGACGTGAAGTCCACCCCGAGCCGCATCCCCGGGAGCAGCGTGTCCGTGGGGTGGTCGAACCCCTGCCACACCACGCGCCCACGCTGGTCCGTCACCACCAGGTTGCCGTCGTCGCGGATCCGCGTCGTGCACGGCCCGCCCGACTCCTGCGGTGACGACCGCCACACCACCGTGGCGTTGGCGTCCGCGATGGCGAGCGCGCATTCTGAGACGGAGAGCGTGGCGCCGGCGGCGTTGTCCGCCGCGGGGCCACGGACGGGGGTGGCGCGGTTGGCCACCCAGACGACGGTGCGGATGGGCACCTTGGCGTACCAGATCCCGACGTAGGTGTTGTTGGAGCCCGGCGGGGAGAAGAAGCCGAGCACGAAGCAGCCGGTGCCGGACGAGACGAGCGTATCGTTCCCCCGGAGCGGCTGGCCCGGCGCGATGGTGTCCCTGGCGGTGGAAGCCACCGGGAGAAGCAGCAGTGGTAGAGCCACGGCGAGGCGGATGCGGAGCTGGTGGTTGGGCGCCATCGCGGCGAGTGAAGTGAACTAGCGGAGCCACGAGCACGGACGGAGGTGGTGGACAATGGCAGCGTCCGTATCGTATGATTGTTTCGTGGTGGACGTCTTTGGGATGGACAGTCGGACACCGTACTTTTGGTTTCCAGCGAAGTGGTATATCTGGGCCCTGCCAGGCTTCCGATGAGGCCCATATGAACGGATTCGTCGGGTCTGGCCTAGAAAGTGTAAGCTGGTCTGTATTGGGCTGGTCGAGTTCTGGTAGCATTAGGCCTCTTAGCCCATACGAACAGCTTGCTCTGCATGTCGCGGCGTCGACTCTTCCGAGAATTAGGCCATTCGCCCATTCCCCTCGAAAACAGGGCCAGTGACTGCTTCTTGAACTATGCTACGGAGTAGGAAAGTCTTAGCTGGGCTGTGTTGCGGCTTCCGCTTGCGCTAGTAGTAGTAGTGTGCCGCAGTGTGATAAAAAAAAATCATACGTGTCTGAAACGTGAAGTTCTGAACAGATCGATCGACCCCCATCATTTCCTCCTCTGTGTCGGTGACCACGAGCTAGAGATCCACCATGCGTCCATCCTTGCCCTCTAAGCAGAAGCATACCAACCATGACTGGGAGCCTGTGATCTCTATTCTCTAGGCCGGCGGTCGAAAGAGGAGTAGAAACCGTCGCGAATGATGGATGCAGAGACAGGCTTGAGGTTGAAGCCACAACGTACCCTGCACAGCGCGAAGACGAAGGTCACATCCATGCACGCGTCAACTCACCTCGCGTGGGCGTGGCCCCGGTCTTTTTGCATTGGGCGCCAACCGCCAAGGGACTCGGCGGGGCAACCAGTCCTGTCCAGCAGCAGCAGCCCAGCAGGCGTCGCGCCAATCCGTCGGCGGCACGGGGTTGTTCTATCTTCTATGCCTCCGGCCGGCGGGGCGGGCATCATTGAGCGAGGCTAGCTGCTGCTTTACAACAAAGATATACTCCGTGAGAGATGAGACGCATCACGCATGGTTGAAATGAATGCTCGCCCTGCACGCTGGCACGAGACAGACAACGCAGCGCATCGACCATCGATGGAGGAATGCAAGGACGGCCATGCATTCCTTTATTTACCTGCCACCTGCCATAACATGCTGCATGCAGCTTCCAGAAACCAGAGCATTTGCCTGTCACCGTCATGGTTGTTGCTGGTGACTGTGAAATAGTACTACTGTCATGGAGGCGATATCCTGGCGTGATCCGACGTATTAAACCAGGAATTCTTCACACAGCGCATGAGTTATTTTTACCATGCTGTGATTGAACCAAAGGAACTCCAGAATTAAGGCTTGAACCGTGGCTTTTGTAAAAAGTTGGCTTGAGCTGTGACTTTTTTTAAAAAATACTGCTTTGAGTTGTGACTTTTTCAAAAAAAAAATGTTGTAGAAAAGTTGTTGTGGAATAGTTGAAAGCCTCTTTGATTGGACAACCGTGGCTTTTCAAAAAGCTTCTCTTGCTGACGAGCGGTCCCCACATGTCATTCACAGACATGATCTTCTTCCTCTTGCAAGATCTAGCTACACCGGGGCTGATGCTTACCAGGCCAGGTCGCGCCTATCGGCCGGGGCTGGCTGCGCTACTCTCGCCAGAGGGGGCCACGCCCGCTGGCTGGGACGAGCGCAAGGGTGGAGTTTCTCGCTTGTGTTTTCGTGTCGGCATGAGAGGGGAGGACCGAGGCGAGGGAAGCTAGAGCAGATAACGACAGTGCTCGACTGGTCGGATGGGAGGAACAAGACACCCGAGAAAAAATGGGCGAGAGAAAGAAAATAACAAAGCGGTATGTTACGTTATCAGTGGTATGTGAGTAATTTTTTTATCCAAAAGTAGCTGAAAAATAAGATAAATCTGCTTTCAATTCCGTATTAGAACAAAAGTTGTTTTGGGCAAAAAGAGCTATGGCTTTTTGTGTCATTTGGATAGATTTTAGCCTTTACAAACAAAACAGTAGGTTCAAAAATCGAACGAGGACCTTGCCCCGCCATATTAGGGTATGTCCAATGCAAATAACTGGCATGCTACGATAGAGGCCACGTCGGAGCCAACCATCCAGATCATCACGATTGATAGCCCCACACTCCATCAGATGCTCCTGCAGAGGATACAATATCCTCATCCGCTAAAAGTTCAAAGCACTAGCTGGAGAGAGCGTTGTGGGTGAGCCGGTGAGAAGCAATCTGCTTTGCCGTCAAGAGGATAGATAAATAGTATGCAGCTGATAAAAAAATATTTACTTGTAGGACCAGCTACTGCAACCTATGTTGAGAAGATAAATATCCTTAAATCATCTTGAGTTGGTCTCTGAACATATTCCACTGCCTGCGTTGGGCTTGCCCTTTGACGCGGTTGGTCTTTCAACAGGCTTTCCAAGCTTAGCTAATGTACGCGACAATATTAACTCCTGATGAGTGATGAAGGTGTTTATGTACATCATACACTACAGGAAAACTGGGAGTTGCCGAGTGCTAAACAAGTTATCGAGTGTCAGATTTCGGGTACTCGGCAAAAAAAACACTCAGCAACTAATTAAATGTCGAGCGCCTAGTACTTGATAAAAAAAGCACTCGACAACTTAATTAAGTTGCCGGTCACCTTAGGCACTCGGCAACTTAATTATTTTTTTTTGTTTTTTGGCTCCCAATTTTTTGTGTGTGTTTAGTGAACTATTGTAAATAACATGTTCAATTTTGGAAGTTTTTCATTGGTGTTTTATATTTTTCTTTAGTTTATTTTGTTTTTTTCAATTTTTCCGTTGAATCTTCGTTTGAACTGCAGGTGCATGAAATAATAGATTTCTTTCGTTCTAAAAATGGTAGTCTTGTTTGTTAGTGTAAATGATGGCTAAATCCATGACCTGTCTCGAAAGTTCGATCAACGTGTTCACGGGACAACGTCGCTAACTTTGGTGCAAGTAGTTTTTTAATTATATAAAATGCAAACAAATTTCGAAAATCACGAAACTTGTGCACGTGTCATGATCTCATGCGTGTATGTTGTGGTAAAAATGCGTGTATGTTGTGGTAAAAATTTGAAAAAGTTTTGAGCCCGTCGTCACGTACGTTGTTCACAAACCTCAAAGTCCACATATGATATCACTTGTTAGATCATACGTGGACTTATAGGTTTGTGAGCAACGTACGTGACGACTTGCTCAAAACTTTTTCAAATTTTTACCACAACATACGCACATGAGATCATGACACGTGCACAGGTTTCGTGATTTTTGAAATTTATTTGCATTTTATATAATTAAAAAACTACTACCACCGAAGTTGGCCACGTTGTCCCGTGAGCACGTTGATCGAACTTTCGAGACAGGTCATGGATTTAGCCATCATTTAAACCAACAAACAAAGATAATATTTTTTGAACGAAAGAAATCTATTATTTCATGCACCTGTAGTTCAAAATTAACATTAAGCGGGAAAATTGAAGAAAACAAAAGAAACTAAGAAAATATACTTAAAAACAATGAAAAATTTTCAAATTTGAACATGTTCTTTTCCATAGTTCACTAAACATACACAAAAATTTGGGAGCAAAAAAACAAAAAAAAAATAATTAAATTGCCGAGTGCCTAGGGTGACACTCGGTAACTAATTAGTTGCCGAGTGCCAAAAGCCTGGCACTTGGTAACTTAATTTAAGTTTCCGAGTGCCACTATTTCTAGAACCAAGTGGCCTTCTCTCCAAAACGGCCCGGCCCAGCCGTGCGCAACTCGGTCACCTGGGCCTTTTGTGGCCCAGCCGCCAAGGCTCATGAGGAGCCGTTGGATCTAGGTTTGCTAGATCGGACGGCGGCGCATTCTTTTCGGGAGATCAACCCCCCCCCCCCCCGTCGCCTGGGCTCCCCAAACCCTAACCTCTCCCATTCCCATCTCCCCCGCCCCACTCCTCTCAGAAGCCCTCAACCGAGAGGAGGGAGAGACGTCGGCCGCCACCACATCTCCTCGGCGGCGCACAACAGTCCCCGACTCCCTCCCCCTCCTCTCCCCTCCTCTCCCCGCTGCCACAACCCCGCCCCCTTAGCTCCCCGGCGGCGGGGGCGGCTAGGTGGCGCGGAGGCGGCCTGGCGGCGCCCCTTCCCCCCGTCGGTGCTCGGCGATGGGGCCGTCATGCCGCCTTGGCGGCTCGGCAGCCACGCCCCCGCCCCCTCTGCGTTTAGGTGGCGCGGGGGCGGCCTGGCCCTCGACGGCTCGGCCCTCGGCGATCGGCCTGGCGGCGCCCCTTCCCCCCCTCGGCATCTAGGTGACGCGAGATCCGGCGAGGAGGAGCCTGCCGACGCGAGATCCGGCGGGGATGCGTCCCACGGTCCTTCCCGCCGGCGACGCACGGTGGCCACATCCCTTCCCCCAGGGCGGCGCGTGGCCTACGTCTGGGCCCAGATCTGGGCCTAGATCTCTCTTTTTTTTATTTTTTTCCTGATTAGTTGCCGAGTGTCAGGCACCGGACACTCGACAACTAATTATTTAAAAAAATAAAAAAATGAGTTGCCGATCACACAATTTTTTTTTGCCGAGTGCGATCAGACACTCGGCAAAAAAAATAACACTCGACAAATTAGTTGTCGAGTGCACAAAATCTGGCACTCGGCAACTAAATTAGTTGCCGACTCGGCTTCTGCCGAGTGCTAGTTACCAAGTGCGGCACTCGACAACTCGGTTTCCTGTAGTGATAAATACAAAAGCAGGTACAAGCTTGATTGTTGGTCCTCAATTTCTGATTCCTTTATTTATCTTGATCGACTTGAGGTGAACTCCTGCGTTCTGGTGATGCAACCGTGACGTGCTGCTGGGCTGACGTGGTGCCTGCCACGCTGGATCACACCTGGCAGCACCTCGCCACGTATGCGTTTCAAACCGAGCCCCCCGGGTCAGGTACTCATCAGGTGGTGGTCCTATATAAACACTCTCTCCCCATTCCCCCCACCCGCACACTGCCTGCATTCCTCGAACGCATTAAAACAAAGAGAACCCGCCAGCGGGCTGCCAGTGCCAGCGTCCTCCTTCCCCTGCCTCCAGGCCCCAGATCTCAGATCCGAGTAGCTCCGACCCTTCTCCAATGGCGGTCAAGGTCTACGTCGTGTAAGTATCCGCCCTGCCTGCCCGCTTACTGAATCGCCCCCATTGCCCTAGCTTTTTTTAGATAATGGATATTTGATACCCGGATTAATCTACTGAAGTAGAATCAGTCCAACCATTACAGAGCTGCTTGTATGTGTGTGTGTGTTTTTTTTGCCGTCGCGAATTCTAAATAAAGCCGCCGATGCCTTCAGAAGTTCAGAGCAAACCGCATGAGCGATGGACTTAGTTGTTTCAAATCGATGGGAGTACTCCCGTATTCTGAAATTAAAATGCCATCCTGTTCCTATTTTGTGTTGTCACAATTGCTCTGCTGCGTCCAGTCTCCATCATCATCGCGACTGTGTCCAGGATCATTGAACCTGCTAGGCAGTTGGGGAGGGTTTAGGCTGCTCAATAATTTGGGTTCAGTTTTTGGCTGTCAATGTCAGGATATCACGTTCACAGGGGTGTTGGTTAGGCCAATCCTCTCTTATTACTACATACCTTGATGGGGGCAAACGAACGTATCCTGCACTAGTCATGTGGGCTCTTAGCTTTACTCGAAATCTTTTCCTTGTGCTGTGGAAACGCTAGTAGATTCAATTTGCGGCCTGATGATATTGGCGGGTGTCGTGTGTGTTCTTGCTATGATCTGTTGTCATGTTGCACTATCCCTTTTAGAGAAAGGAAGATACTGGTGGCAGCACTACTCCGTTCCAAATTATAAGATGTTATGGCTTTTCTAGATACGTTGCGTTTGCTACGCACATAGATGTACACTACGTCTAGATACATAGTAAAATCAATGTATCTAAAAGAGCCAAAACGTCTTATAATTTGGAATGAATTTAGTAATAGCCTAATAGGTGTGACTCTCATATGATCAGTAATAGCCTAATAGGTGGGACTGATGCCGATTGATTAGGTTACTGTTATCAAGGACGGCTGCTTTGAGAAACATTTCTTTTAGTCATGTATGACATCTTCACCAACTCCCTGTTCCCACCAGCTGCTGAGAGCAAAAGGACATTTTATTTAGCAATGTGATTTTTGTTTCTCTCCTGCTCTGCTAGTAGTACAACTGGACGCCTCTTTTTCTTTTATAAAAAAACTCAATATTTAAATTATGGATGGAATCGACATGCGTATTAGGCAAAGTGAACCACTGAACCACATGTTCAGATAACTGAACTCAAGGTTAATCCACCACTTTCTTATCAGCTTAAATGTATTTACTGATATTTATCATATTTAGTTTCTATCTCTTGTTTTAGATGGAAATCCAAGCATAAATGTGAAACTTACTCGGCTACTCCTATGAAGCTACTTTCTGTTTACGCAGTGAAACACTATACCATGTTCAATTTATCGTTTGTTCAAAAAAGATCAAAATGCATCAGTCATAATATGTACCCTTTTCCTTTTAATTTTTTTGTGATTTAGTCTCTGGCTGTACAAGCAAACTTCTAGAACGCGTCACCTCAATGATTCATTACTTTTCTCTTGTGGGCAATTATGAAATCCACGGATGCTCTTTTCAGTTGATATGGATTTTCCACTACAACAGTACAATCCCACTCTGTCTGCTGATGGGCATCAGGGCATGCATGTTTGCTACCTCTTGTTGCTTCCCACTTTCACATCAACACATGGACCCTTTCTTGATGCACAATTCTGCATCTCTTGCGTATTTGTTTAGTAAAAACTAATTTCCATATACCATGGCTTGCAGTCCATTTGGCTTCTGAAGAGTTAAGTACAATTCACCATGGAACATACATAATTTCAATTTTGAGTAACAACTCATAGGATGTCGCTTCCGAGAAGCAAAAAATTAGCGGTGCCCTTGGGCATTAGTTGACTGTTTCATTGTTTAATACTGTTCTTGGTGCAACCATCATATTGTTATTGGCAAGCCACGGTGTAGCTTTCAATCCACATCACATCTCTTTAGTTGAAGTCACATCTATGTAACAGGTTAAAAGGATTAACAACCACTCTAATATCGTTTGGTATAAGTAATAATAATCCACCCATGTCTTAGTTTTGCTGCCTGAATGAGATTGTCCAACTACCCAAAAAAGTAAGAGCATCTAGAAACCTTTGATTAAAACATGGGGAACACCTGTTTCTTTCTAGTACATCTTTACACTGAAACACCTAATTGACACATATAATCTGTTGTCAATATTTTAGCCTCCATTGGTGCCCTACTTTAGTCTATTCACTCATAATGTTTCCTGATGAATGTGAATTGTGTATATACTGAAAGTGAGATAC
This sequence comes from Microstegium vimineum, assembly GCA_022036555.1. NCBI lineage: Eukaryota > Viridiplantae > Streptophyta > Magnoliopsida > Poales > Poaceae > Microstegium > Microstegium vimineum. The sequence continues at coordinate 2,255,526 of CM039127.1, read as the reverse complement.
TGACCTGTACTAGATCGTTTTAGTTTTCGGGCATCAGTAAAACACTCCCATTTTCTCAACAGGTTTTACTCCACCTACGGGCATGTTGCCAAGCTAGCTGAGGAGATCAAGAAAGGCGCCTCCTCAGTTGAAGACGTGGAGGTGAAAATATGGCAGGTCAGTGTGAGCAACGATGCAATCTTCGGTCTTCGGGTTTGATCGATGCTTGCTTATCAGGAACTAGAAGCAATGTTTTAATGAATCTGAAATTATAAAATTTCGTTAATTCCACATGCATGCTTCTGAATCAAAGGTCCCAGAAATTCTATCCGAGGAGGTGCTCGGCAAGATGGGTGCGCCACCGAAGACGGACGTGCCGATCATCACGCCGCAGGAGCTCGCGGAGGCCGACGGCATCCTCTTCGGGTTTCCCACGCGGTTCGGCATGATGGCCTCGCAGATGAAGGCCTTCTTCGACGCCACCGGTGGGCTGTGGCGGGAGCAGAGCCTGGCCGGCAAGCCCGCCGGCCTCTTCTTCAGCACCGGCACCCAGGGCGGCGGGCAGGAGACCACGCCGTGAGTCGTCGTCGTCGTTGACCTGACCTGACCTCTCCTCTCGTTCTTACACATGACATGACACACCTTGGATCGGATTGCTTGCACCAACTGATCGATGCAGCAGCAGTGGGGGTAACGTTAGTTTTCCCTTTGTCGTCTCGTCTGCAGGCTGACGGCGGTGACGCAGCTGACGCACCACGGGATGGTGTTCGTGCCGGTGGGGTACACCTTCGGCGCCAAAATATTCGACATGGAGAGCGTGCACGGCGGCAGCCCGTACGGCGCGGGCACGTTCGCCGGGGACGGGTCGCGGTGGCCGACGGAAGTGGAGCTGGAGCACGCCTTCCACCAGGGCAAGTACTTCGCCGGCATCGCCAAGAAGCTCAAGGGCGGATCCATCTGATTGGGTCATCGCGCGCACCATCCCGGTGGACGATCGCTTACCTATACTAGTATACCTATACCTATATACATACGTAATTACACGTACAAGGCGACGAGTGATATGATACACATAAATACGTTCCATGTTGTCGCGGTGGTTTCGGTTGTATTGCTTGTGTAAAATTTGGTACTCGGATTGTGCATTTGCCCAAGCCCATATATTTAGGTCGCTTGTCAATTTGCTGCGTGTCCGGTACCCCTGAACGGAAAATGCGTCTTCATCATTTAGGCCTACTTACTAGGGCCTTTTGGAAGTCCACCGCTGGCTTGGTCCAAGTGTTCATGTATGCGTGTCGACCTGCTTACTTGGGCCATGCCGCGAAAAGGACACCGGAAGGATTACATTCTCACGTGCAAAGGGGCCCACCAGCAACTTGAGAAAAGCACTGATACGGGTATAGATAGATTCAATTTGGTAGTTTGGTATCAGCAGTATGCCAGTATTCACTCAAAGCCTGTTTCTAAAAAAAAAAGAGAGTTTCACTCAGGACGAAGAGATGGGACAGTTAAAAAAAGGAAGTTTTTTTTTTTGAGAAAAAAAGGAGGAATAGATGAGAGTCCATCAAGGGCTGGTAATGGTATGGCAGCAGCACGGCCCTTGAGTCTGTCAACCCAACATGGGTGTAATAGGCCCAAAATAGCACAATATCCGGGGGGAGAGTTGGAGAGATGGGCACGAAAATTGCTACCGGATTATGAACATTTCTAATTATTCCCCAAAATAGCACAATATCCGGGGGAGAGTTGGAGAGATGGGCACGAAAATTGCTACCGGATTATGAACATTTCTAATTATTCCTCGTTAAGAGACTTGATAAAATTAGATATTAAATTATAAAATTTAACCATTATATAAAATAGAAAGCTCATCTAAAAATATAGAGTTCTACAACAGCCTAGCTAAATTGGAAAACACATATAACAAACAAGACTTGTTAGGAAAATATGTCCAGCGAGAATGGTGGGATACCTAACTAGGTAAAATAGAAAACAATATACACGAGCTGTTGTAGTGATTTTTTAGAGCACAATAGCTATAAATGACTTCACAAATACATTTAACCAGTCTGTTGGAGTTGCTCTTAGAGCGTCCACAATGTATGGGTCTAAGGGGTGTCCATCCATTTAATTCTACCATAGAACCAAAGTCTCAGCTTGAGTCTATATAGAACCTGCTCCCATGCATAGAACCGGGTCCCATCTCTCTCCTCTCTCACATTCCATGTACTATGGGACCCATTTATAGATCCAGCCCCCGGTTCTATACACCGTGAACAAATTAACAGATGAAGTCTTGTCATTGTGGGACCCATTTAAAGACACACCCCTGTGTCTATACACTGCTGATGCCCTTAGTATCAACAATGTTCGTGTCTTAGTTGGTCCGATGCATTAAATGCTTCTATAGACCCAGGATCCATACAGTGCAGAGGTGCTCCTATGAAGACCCTGGTCCGAAGTTTGGAACCTGGTTCTACAAATAGAAAAACAAAGAAATGACAACGAACTGAGAAAAAGTTTGACGTTTCTATCTCTATGGGTCGCACTTTTAGAGCTAGACTTGAATCTATACATTGGAGCTCATAAAACAGATGATGTCAAATCATTTGTGCATGCCATGTAAGGACTACCCCAGGATCGATACACTACGGGTGCCCTTAGTTCCTGTTTCTAAATCCTAGGTGTTCCCCAACCCCATACCCACTACAGAAACCATGAGATATTGCATTAGATAAATCTAAGTTAGAATAATGCCTAATTCACTTGTGAATGATGGATCCTGGAACATAGCTAATTCCTTAATGTAAAAAATGAGTTTAATTCAATCTATTATTCTCTAAGTTCATGTGTCGGTGTCTAAAATGGCTGGGTCTAGACGGCCAACGAGTAAATTTCTAAGCATGTCAGAGTTCGGATGGTTACGCTCGGAGAACACAGAGGTTTATACTGGTTTGGGCACGAACGCCCTACGTCCAGTGTGTTGCGGGGTTGTATTACCGAGCGCGGAGAGCTCGTAGGGGGGAGCTACAAGCTTTGGTGAGAGAGGGGAGGTTGTCCCCAGGTCTCGTGCGTATGAGGTTCTTGGTTCTGGTGAGTGCTCGCGTGTGTGCGAGTTTGAGTGTGTGTGAATGAATGTTGGAATGTCGAGAGAGCGAGATTGGGGTCCATTCCCTCCCTTTATACGTAGGGAGAGATGGAGGAGTACAGTAGAGAGAGGGGGAGTGACGTGGGCCCGGCTTGGGCTGCTGCCGAAGGAAGCCTTTGTCTTCATCCTGTCTTCCTTCCTGAGGAAGATTGCGCCAGTAGACGCATGTCCGAGTCCTGTTCGTCCTTGTCGAGCTATAGCCATACGCCTTGTGATCGGGAAACCTGTTGTTCCCCTTTCCGGGTATGGGCGGAGGTTGGTCGCACAGGATCAGGCACCCCCGCGTTCTGTCATACAGGACTTGATGACGCCCTAATCCCTGTTGGGGTGTCCGCCGGAGACATGGCGTGGATATCACACGCGAAAGTCGTCGGTTAGGCAGCACAGGACCCTGTACCGCAGGGTGAACAGAGGTCGGTATGGTGGCTCATGCCTTGAACCCCATCCCTGAGGACGGAGCATACTGTGGACCTTTTGACTATGTGGGCTAGGGCGCCCCAGGCTGTATATGGCAATGAGACCTCTGAGGGCGAGGGTCGTCACGGATGATGTTTGCCGGGCTCGGACGGGGCGGGAGAGCCCCTGAGGGTTGGCGGTGCCGCGGGTGCCGCCACCTTGGCTCAGGCGAGGCGGAAGAGCCCCCGAGGGTTGATGACATCACAGGCGACGCCACCTTGGCTCGGGCAAGGCGGAGGAGCCCTCGAGGATTAATGACGTTATGGGCGACATCACCTTGGCTCGGGCGAGGCGAAGGAGCCCCCAAGGGTTAATGACGTTACGAGCGACGTCACGTTGGCTTGGGCGAGGCGAAGGAGCCCCTTGATGGTGGTTTTTGTTTTTATAGAGTGTGGTAATTTGGGTACCCTATTTCTGGGTATCCGACAGTAGCCCCGAGCCTTCGATGTAGTGAGGACTACACCGGAGGCTTCCGAGAGCGTTTTATGGTGGTTTGGTTCGATTCTACGTATTCCGGTGGGTGCGCGCGAGCGCACCCGCCGGGTGTAGCCCCCGAGGCCTTAGGAGGGAGATTTTTCCTCCTAAGGGCTTATTCGGAAGACTTATACAGTGCTTGACCCTTCGCTTCCTCCACGAGGCGGAGGGAGGGAGGGAGAGAGAGAGAGAGAGACGCTCCGCGCGTCAGGGCCAGACCTCCGGTCACACGCCAGCCCTGGCACGGCTGGCACTGTTGGCCTTGGGCTGACGCACCTTGAGATGACGAGTCGGCTCTGCGCCGTGCTGTCTTTCGGCCTGTACGGTCGATTGAACGGTTGAAGATTTGTTTGTCGGATTCCGGAGTCTGACTGCGCCCCCTTTCCCTGTAGCCCAAAAGCGGACGTGCCATGTCTTTCCCGTTCGAGGAGTGGTGCCAGAGCACTGCTCGCTCTGCGGTCCAGACTCTGAACGGCGTGCCCCGAGTCCGCAGTCTGCTTGGCCATTTATAGCCTCGCTGCACGGCTGCGCCCCCTTAAAGTGGGCGTCGTCGGACAGTGCAATGTGGTTGGTCGGCGGGGTTGTAGCTTCACGGGCCGGTTGTCATGTGAGTGCCCTGGCGGGCTATAAATAGGGGCGGCCGCCTATGGGGAAGCACACATCCTCACAGTATGTCTTGCCCTAAGTTCTTCCTCCGAGGTCCCGTCGGAGAGCCCTCCGAGCCGCCCTGGTGGACGGCCTTTTGAGAGCAAAACCGGATTCAGAGGAAGTTCTGCGGTTGGGGTGGGTTCATTCCCTTTTGCCCCGTGGCAGGATTGAGAGGAAGCTCTACGAGATGCGCGTAGCTTCCCCTTATCCTAACCACTGGTGGAGCGAAAGTTTGTGAACACCCCTGCACGAGTCGCTCCCTGGGATGAAGGGTGTAGGATCCATCCCTTTTGCAGAATGGCCCCTGCTCTCCGTCCCGAGGGAGTCGATGTCGTGCGATCCCTCTCCAGAGTCCTTGGTCATGGAGCAGCTGGGTGACTTAGTTGTAAAGTGCCCGACTAACTCTGGAGAAGGGGCGCGACCCGGGGTTTCCTGAAGACGGGGCGGCGACCGTGCCTCAACCCGTCCGATCAAAGTGGCCTACGGGCCGTGACGCCGCCGTCTGACACGATCTCGTTTGTCAGGTAGGTGTTTCCCGGGCCTCGCGGCTGGGTCACCTGACCTTGATATACGGCTGCGTCCGTCGGCGGTGTGATAACCAACGGGGGCGCCTCGTGGGTGCCCTTCGCTTTTGGCCTCTTGGCCTGGGAGTTCCCTTGAGTCCACTTTTTTGTGTTTTTGGTGTCTGACAATAGGGCTCGTCCCTTATGGCTCTCGGAGAGCATGCAATCCCTGCAAGGGTCAGTTTCATAGATTTATCAAAAAGAAGGAGAGGCTATTTGGGTTTACTTGTACGGACCTCTGACGCGTGAGGCTTGCCCCGTGGTGCGACGCCAGTCACAAAGTCTTTACTCGATGTAAAGAAAATCATCTCGGTTCTGTGTCGTCTTTTTAGGTTCGTTCCCCATGCATATCTCCGCGAGAAGGGGGAATATGAGCCGAACCATGCTATCCTCGAAGCGGACGAACCATGGCTGCTCGTCGAGTTTCTATCGGGCAAATCTGAGTGGGGTGCTCGGTTCCCATTCGATGGGGTTCCGGCTGGTGGCCCATGTTGTGGCTCACCCCAAATCGGTTTCATATAGTAGCCGGGTCCGTTCGGTGGGTCCCGGGGGCCTGTTGCCTTCCTTCGGTAGGAATACCATGAACCAATCATCCGTAAGACGAACTCAAATACGAAATCTGGGAATGACCTTGGCATCCGATTGCCTGGCTAATGACGGCTAGCGTGTCCATTCCCTATTCGCCCCTCGCTCTGTTGTCCTGAGGCAGCCGTTTCGAACCCTGCTGGGCCGGCCTTCATAACTCTAGACCATAGTGGGCCGTCGGGGCGTCTATAGCCCTTATCCCTTTTGGCTTACCTGGGCCCATGGGCCGTCGCCGTTTTTTGCGCTACGTGCGCGTCCCTCCGACCTCCGCGTGAGTCGGCCGAGTCGAGGGCTCTCCCGAGACACTCTCGTGCTCGGAAGGCTTGTGCCCTGGTCGGGACGTGTGGGTGAAGTCTGTGTGCGCGACGCGATGGGTCCGGGGTGGATCCTGCAATGATGAATGCCGGATACAAATCGTAATGGAGGGAAAAGGCGAGTGGTGTCAGTTACCTGCCGCGGCGCGTGCGGTTCCCGATATTCTTGCGAATAGTGGAAGCGTCACGGCCGAGCGACCGCCTTTAATGCGACTCGAGTGGTGGGACCAAGACATGGCGTGGAGGATTGACGAAGTAAAGGTTTGTCTTCCGGGTTCCTACAAGTATCTTGGTGTCGCGTCATCCCCCTCCCTCCGCGTTCGTACTGCTTGCCGTCTTCGTCTCCTGCTCCTTCTCGAGCCGTCTCGCTTGCACCTAGGGTTTGCGTCGCCGTGCTCCTACCCTAACCGCTCCTTCCGCCGCGACACGAGTCCTTTCCCCAAGCGCACCCCCTATGGCTGGAGATCATCCTTCGAGAAGCTGGGAGCGGTGCTCGCTCGTCCGGGAGTGGGCGCTTGAGCTGGTGCGGGAGGGGCTACTACGTCCCGAGTGCTCCGCCGGCGATGTTGTCGAGTCGATCGTCCCCACTGGTGCCGATGCCCCGGCACCTCCTGAGGGGTACGTGGTCTCCTTCCTCCCGTTTCATGAGCGGGGGGTTCGGGACCCCACCGTCTCGCTTTCTACGGGGGTTCTCAACCATTATGAGATCGAGCTTCAAAACCTCAATCCCAACTTCGTCCTCCACCTCGCGGCCTTCACGGCCATGTCAGAGGGAATGCTGGGGGTGGAGCCGGATTTCGTGCTGTGGAAGCACTTCTTCAAGGCGACGGTGTTTCTCGTTAACACCGGCTGCGCAAGGTCGGTGGCGTCCTGCGGGGGGTGCGCGCTTAGCCTCCGCTCCTCCAACTGGTTGTCCTATATGCCGGCGCGAACGACCTTGTCCAACCGGGGGTGGCACTCGCAGTGGTTCTACATCCGGAACCATCCCGAGGCGTCGCTCCCGGTTTTTACGGGCCGACGCTTCGGGGAGGAGCTCCCCCGTTGGCATCACGGTCCAACCCCACACGAGCTCGCTAGGATACAACCCTACCTCCAAAGCCTGGTTGGGCTCTGGGACCGCGGGCTGAACCTTGCGGGGGTCGTCGCGCAGTTCCTCCGGCGTCGGGTCATTCCGCTCATGGTGTGGGCGCTCCCACTGAACGACATGGTGCCCGGAGCACCGCGCGGGGGGACTACCATGGCGGCCTAAGAGTTGAGCTTCGACCGCTTGGTCTCCATCATGGGAGACTGCTGGGGAACAAGTTTACCCCCGACGACATCAGGCGCTGCCCTCCGATGCACCCAGATCCTGCAGCCGTCGATCTGGTGAGTGTTGAGGATTTGTTGTCTGTTTTCTCTTTTGCGTTGCCTTCTCTTTGCCAGTGACATCCCATGTAACAGAACCGCCCAAATTACAAAAACTTAAGTCCAAAAATTGATCGCCGATGCGATAAATTTTCGTCCTTAGGCTTTCATAACCCCGGTAGTCCGTGAAACCACGACGGATTTCATTCCTTGCTCATCCATAGCCGAGAATCGCTTTAGTTCAACAGACCATCCATACGTTACATAAAGTTCAAATACGAATACATCAGAGTACGAATTTTTAAAAGTTATTACATAACCAAATCTCTTGCAGCGGAAATAGTTTTGAAACCAACTCACACACACACTTAGTTCATTACAGTTCCAGTACTAAGTCCTTTCTCACAAAAGCATAGATGAGGCTTCAGAGATGACCATCGCCCATGGTCCTAGTTGTCGCCCATAGCAGGGTAGAGACAGTTGATGCAGTACCCGTAGTACATCTTCCCATCTACAACAACATTGGGAACAAAGCCCTGAGTACGCGAATGTACTCAGCTAGACTTACCCGTCTTAAACTAAAATAAAGACACCAAGGATAATGTAGGCTTTATGTAGTAGTACAAGGTCGAACTCTCTTTTGCGGCAAAGCATTTACTAAGAGTACTTAAGAATGAAGCCATATTTATTAAATATTACCTGTCTTCTAGATTAGCACCTGGACTAAGCAATACACTTGAATAAGCATACAATAACCAGTTTGCCCTTCTGGTCTCATCATATCATTCCATCGGAACCATTCAAGTAATTAATTTTTCCCACACCAGTGTAGCAATTGTCAAGTTCTCACTAACGGGGAGAGACCGCGATTTGAATCGAATTCCTATCCAACTGGAGGGTGTATTCCTCACCCAAACTTTGCAACCCTTGAATGGGGGCGTGGCAGTCGCCTATTCTACCATTCAAACCAAGGTCAATTCAGAATCACACTCAACAAGCCCATGGACCACCCGACACCCGTACGTCCAGCCTAGTGATCAGCTAGCTGGCCTCGGCCTTACACTCCGCGTCCTCGTCACCCCGCAACAGCTTGCGATTCACTTCGTCCTTGGTTCGGCCAGTAGGTAGGTTTCACGCCTCGAACGAGTTATCTTGCCAGCTAAAGGTGGAGGCATGCATTCAACATGACAAGAGGGACACCACCCGATCGACCCGCCAAAACGGTAGACACATATGCAAAATACCGGCCTAGGGCGCGCAACTCACCTAGATGTTGCCAGTATCAGACGTACGGACAATTCACCAACCTTCCCGGTTGCCTTTCCATTCATGATATTTTTCATACCCTCGGCTTCGCCACATAGAGCAATACGTGACTTGTGTTACCGAGAAGGTCATATTTAATTAGCAAGGCTAAGCATCTATCTTTGCTATGCTAACAGAGTAACAAGGATATAAGGATATCAAACGCAAGGATGGTGATATCCATCAAATAGGTTCATTCAAGTCCTATACTTAATGCAACATCATAGTATAACATAATAAATTGATATCATAAAGTAGGGAGTTAGAATGCTCCGGGGCTTGCCTCTCTCGAACGAGCTAGGCTGCTGATCGGGACACTCCTAGAGTTCCTCTTCTGGTTCCTCGTTCACGTGGCCTTCGTTGGCTCCTTGCTGACTGGCTTCGTCCTGCTCCTAGTGATGGTCGTACTGTGCTTTCTCCTGCGATCCTGTATGATGCATATATGCAATTGATATGAGATAATGTATAGTATTAACCCATGCAAGATGATGAATTTGCTGAGATGTGATATGCTCATGATGTTCTCGAGTAGGTGCAATTTTCTTCTCTGGTAGTTAGTTAGTATGATTGTAATTTAACAACTTAACATAAGTAACCAACAAGGAACATCAGGGTTCAGCTTTAGGCTTACTTGACTTAGCTGGTTGATTAATGCTTCAAAGATACACCAAAGCTTAATTAACCAATTAACCTTTCTTCTTAGCAAATTTGTTAACTAGAAAGCAACACAGAACTACACACCCTATAGAAACAGTTCATTAAATTCTACAAAAATTACAGTAGCTTAATCAGGGGCAACATAGGCTACTCAATTTTTTGCAGGTTAACAGTAACAGCATTCTACTCTGCACAAAATTAGCAAGTTTAAGAATAATAATAACTTAAAAATACTTAGTCCAGTGAAATTGATGAACTAACCAGATTAGTATTTTTTCCAGTTACTATTCCCTACTGTAAAGCTACACAAAAAGTTATAGATCCTTTTACCCATAAATCTATTTACTAAAAATCTTACAAGTTAACAGCCTAAAAACATTTTAATTGCTAGTTATTTATTTTTCCACAGGAACTACTCCAGATATAATTTTCCTAGCTTTTAACAACGATTTAAGATTTACTGGAACAAGAATTACAATTTTAGCAACAATACAAAATAGCTTAATTGATTTATACAGTTTTAATCAGTTTCAGTATTTATTTAATACTATATAGAAAAGTACTACAAAATACACATGCAATATTTTTCCAGAGTAGATCTACTTATAACAAGTACTCACAATTTATTTCATGATTTTTAGATCAATATTCACTGAGATAGGATTTTTACTAACCATTTTACATTTTCTGAAAATGGAAAAACAAAAGGGGTTAGGCCTTTCGGCACAACAGGCCACACAGGCCCATTCGGCAGAGGCGGCCCGGTTCCAAAGAGGAACCGACGCCTGATAGCGGGGGCCCGCGCGAGGGGGACCCCACGCGTCGGTGGCACAGGGCGGAGGTGAGGCCTTCGCCGGCGATTTCTCGCCGACGACGAGGTCTCCGGCGGTGCGGTGTGGCTCTACGGACGCGGATATGCGAGACAAATCTAGCGCAACCCTAATCGCGTGCAATGGTGGCTGGAGTGAAGCTCGCCGGCGTCCATGGCGGAGCGGCGGCGCGGTCACACGGAGGCAAGCCGAGACAGGCCACGACGACTTCGATTAAGCGGGGCTATAGCTTCGCGGTGCTATGGCGAGTGCGGGGCTCGCGCTAACGCGAGACGACGGCGACCAGTGGGGTGCGGTCCACGGCGCAGTGCGCGACGGCGACGGCGCAGAGCTCGCGCTCGCGTGGAGGGGCACGACGGGGTCTTACCGAGGCTCACCGGTTGTCGTTTCGGGCTCGGGAAGGCGAGGCGGAGTTGCTGGGGAGATGAAGAGGGCGGCGGCGCTCTGAGGCGGGCGGAACGACGGTGATGCCGCTCGGCGTCGCGGCGGCGGCGCACTCTGGTGCGCGCGCGAGAGCGAGGGCGAGAGAGGCGGGTGGCGTTCGGCAGGGGACAAAATGGAGGGAGGAGGAACGGGGGCGCGTCCTCCTCGGTTGTAGGCGCGGCTCGACAGAGCTCGGCGTCCACACGTGCGTCGTCGGCGGGCATGGCGGCCACGCAGCGTGCGGCTCCTGGGCGCGGTCAGGCGCACGCGTGCCGCGCGTGAGGCGCAGGCGGGAAACGGCATGGGCGCGCGGGGCAGGTCAGGCTGGCTTGCTCTGCTGGGCCGCTTCGTCGGCGCCGGCCCAGTAAGGTAAGGAATTCTTTTTTCTTTTTCTTTTCTATTTTTGTTTCTTTGTTTTGATTTGTTTGTTTTTCAAACAGGTTAAAAAAACTTAAAACCAAGCTTTGGTGTGAACACCAAAGTTGTTCCAAATATTTTAAACTAACTTTTTGCTTGAGAAGTCCAGTTCAGATTCCTTATAGTTTTTGAGTTGAGGTTTAAAACCAACATGTGAAACCTTTCTTTTAAAGAAAGATCATGAATTCAAAATGGCTTTTAAACTTTATTTCTCATTTTAAGCACAGGGTTTTAGAAGCAAGATTAATTAAGTGTAGTGTTTTCAAGATTGGATTCAAACACCAAAAATTTATGAATTCAACTTACTTTCACATTCTAAGCAAAGTTAACTCAAACTTGATTTCAATATGAGATGCCATGATGCTTAATGATGATGCTTATGAAATGGATGATTTGCAATGATCATGTGGATTATGCAAAGCTTAACACCAGGGTGTTACAACCCTTCCCCCCTTAAGAAAATCTCGCCCCGAGATTTAGGTACTAACCATTGGTCACAAAAGCTGGGGTAGGCTTCCTTTAAATATTCTTTGGTTTCCCAGTTGCGTCTCCTTCGTCATGGCAACTCCATTGTATTTTATAAACCCGAGTAACCCGGTTACGAGTCACTCGATCCTTCGTATCTAGTATCTTTATTGGTTCTTCATGATAGGTCAAGTCCGATCTGAGCTTGATATTCTTGGTTGCTACTTCTTCTTCTGGCACTCGCAGACATTTCTTTAGTTGCGACACATGGAACACTGGAAATATCGAACTCATTTCTTCTGGTAGTTCCAATTTGTAAGCCACTTCTCCCTTTTTCTCTAGAATCTTATACGGTCCCACGTATCTTGGTGCGAGTTTTCCTTTTACACCGAATCTTTTCACTCCTTTCATGGGTGACACCTTCAAATAGACATGTTCACGTACTTCGAATGTCAGAGGTATTCTTCTTTTATCTGAGTAGCTCTTCTGACGAGACTGAGCTGCCTTCATATTCTGGTGAATGGTATGAACCTTCTCTTCGACTTCATCTATGAAATCAATACCATAGAATCTTCTTTCTCCTGGCTCAACCCAGTTGGCAGGTGTTCTACACTTGCGACCATACAAAGCTTCAAACGGAGCCATTTTGATACTCTCTTGATAGCTGTTATTGTAGGAAAACTCTATCAAAGGTAACCACGATTCCCATGAACCTCCTGAAAATATCACACAAGCATGAAGCATGTCTTCTAGCACTTGGTTCAATCTTTTCGTTTGGCCTGAAGTTTGAGGGTGGTACACAGAACTGCGGATAAGACTAGTACCCAAACACTTGTGTAACCGTTCCCAGAAGTGAGCGGTAAACTGAGGACCTCGGTCCGACACTATTGTCTTTGGTACACCATGCAATCTGACTATCTCTGCGAAATACTTATCAACATATTGGGGTGGTCTATCCGTAGTCTTGACTGGCAAAAAGTGAGCAGACTTAGTGAGTCTATCCACAATCACCCAGATTGAGTCATTTCCTTTTCATGTAGTCGGAAGTCATGTGATGAAATCCATGCTAATATCATCCCACTTCCAAACTGGAATTGGCAATGACTGCAAGAGTCCGGCAGTTCTGAGGTGAATAGCTTTGACTCGACAACAGACATCACATCTGGCGACATAAGCTGCGATCTCTTTCTTCATTTTGGTCCACCAAAATCTGGATCTCAAATCGTGGTACATCTTTTTACTACCAGGATGAACTGACAGTTTAGAATTATGAGCTTCATCCATAATCCTGTTTCAGAGTTCTCGACTCTTAGGTACGACGAGACGATCCCTAAACCACAACACATCTTTCTCGTCAATACGGAATTGCGGGGCTAAGCCCTTCCGTACTTTGATTTTGATATGGGAGACTCCTTTATCTGAGGCTTGTTGCTTGATAACATTTCTCTCTAGTGTACAACTAATCTGAATGTTGAACAACACTTTTGGGTGCAATAAGTTGAAACCATCTTCGAATAGAGGTTGCATTATGTGGCAATGTGATTTTCTGCTCAATGTGTCGGCCACTACGTTGGCCTTTCCCGGATGGTATTGCACATTCAAGTTGTAATCCTTAATCAATTCCAACCATCTTCTTTGCCGCATATTTAATTCAGACTGCGTGAAGATATACTTGAGGCTCTTGTGATCAGTAAAAATATTGCACACATTACCGAGCAGGTAATGCCTCCATATCTTCAGGGCATGCACTACCGCAGCAATCTCTAAATCATGCGTCGGGTAGTTGACTTCATGCTTCTTTAGTTGACGCGAGGCATAAGCAATGACTCGGCCTTCTTGCATTAATACACAACCCAAACCGATCTTTGAGGCGTCGCAGAAAACATCAAACGACTTCTCTATATCTGGTTGGGCTAACACTGGGGCGGTGGTTAACAATGTCCGCAAGGTGTGGAAAGTTGTTTCGCATTCTTCCGTCCAAGCAAATTTTTGGTCCTTTTGCAACAGGGCCGTCATTGGTTTGGCAATTTTGGAGAAGTAAGGTATGAAACGACGATAGTACCCAGTTAAACCAAGAAAACTCTTTATCTCGTGCACCGAGGTAGGTGCTTTCCAGTCCATTACTTCCTGAATCTTGCTTGGATCTACTGAAATTCCATTTTTTGACAAAATGTGCCCAAGGAATGGGACCTTTGTGATCCAGAATTCACACTTGCTGAACTTGGCATATAGCTTATGCTCCTGGAGTCGGGGTTAAGATCACCCTCAGGTGCTCTTCATGGTCCTTCTCGTTCTCCGAGTAGACCAAAATGTCATCGATGAACACGATCACAAATTTGTCCAACTCAGGCATGAACACGGAATTCATTAGATACATGAAATATGCAGGAGCATTCGTCGAGCCAAAGGACATGACGAGATACTCATACAATCCATATCTAGTAGAAAAGGTGGTCTTAGGTACGTCTTGTGGTCTAATTTTTATCTGATGATATTCGGACCTCAGGTCTATCTTGGAAAAGACACGTGCCTTAGACAACTGATCGAACAGATTGTCGATGTGTGGTAGTGGATACTTGTTCTTAACGGTCACGACGTTTAACGACCGATAATCCACACACATCCGCAGAGTGTTATCTCTCTTTTTCTTCACGAACAAAGCAGTGCATCCCCAAGCTGACTTGCTGGGCTGAATCAGGCCCTTATCTAGCAAATCCTTCAGCTGTGTTTTTAGTTCTACTAGTTCATTGGGCGGCATCTGATAAGGTTTCCGCGAGATTGGTGCTGTTCCTGGTATTAGTTCTATAGAAAACTCAAATTCTCTGTCCGGGGGAAGACCAGGTAGTTCCTCCGGAAAGACGTCGGTAAACTCACATACTACAGGGATTTCTGTTAAAGAGACGGTATATAGAGCATTAGATGTGCCAACTACCCCTAGTTTCCTTGGTAAACATACTTGAAAAGTACCCTTACCCATGGGATCCTTAAGAGATATGTTTCGGCTCTTAGTGTCTAACACCACTTCCCATTCTTTCATCCACTCCATCCCTAGTATGACATCCAAAGCTAGGCCTGGCAGTATTACTAGGTTCACTTGAAACTTCCGATTGGCTATGGTAAGGACTACTCCTTGCACTATCTGGTTGGTCAACAAATCAGCCCCGGCGGAACTTATCCGATAACCGTACTCCAATTCCTTAACTTTTAACTCATGCCTTTTAACAAATGATTGACTGATGAACGAATGCGATGATCTGGAATCGAATAAAACAAATGCAGGATACTAATTAATAGAAAACATACCGGCGGTGACTGGCTCTCCAACGGGGATCTCGTCAAGGTTGGTGAAGTGCACACGGGCATTGAATTGCGTCTGTTGTTTGGGAGGATTTACACAACCCTTCGCGAAGTGTCCCATTTGACCACACTTGAAACAGGGTCCTCTCACTGTGGTGTTAGCTCCTGTCAGTGGATTCTGAGCGGTTTTGGCATTAGGAGTGGCCACCTTGTATGGCTTCACATTCCTCTGAAAACCTAGAGCATTCTGCTGCTTGCGCTGGGGCGGCTTGAACTTTGCTCCCGGTGTAGGGGGACGAAACTGTGGATGGTTGACAAACTGAGTGCGTGCTTGACAAGCACCTGCTTCAAAGGCTCTCTTCCTGCTCTTAGATGCGGTGTACATGTTATTGTGGTTCTCTTGGGTTAAGCAATCACTGACAAAGTCATTGAACATTGTCCTGGAGGAATTTCCCACTGTTTTCAGCATCTTGGGGCTAAGACCCCGCTTGAAGCTAGCCATCTTTTTGCTCTCGGTGTCAACAAACTCTATGGCGTAGCGCGAGAGATTGTTGAAAGCATGTAAGTATTCCATCAGTCTCTTTGTTCCTTGAGTCAACTTCATGAATTCCCCCACCTTCATGGCCATGAGACCAGGTGGTATGTAGTTGCCACGAAAGGCGCTGGTGAAACGTGCCCAGATAATTTGGTCACCCTCACTGTACGTAGCATGGTGATGAGTCCACCAGATCCCAGCGGGACCTTGAAGTTGATGAGCTGCATATTCCACCTTTAGGGTCTCTGTTAACCTAAGGAGACGAAACTTCTGTTGCATTGTGTTGATCCATTCATCTGCTTCTAAAGGTTCAGAGGCTTCCTTGAATATCGGTGGTTTCATATCCAGGAAATCATTGAAAGTACTGTACTGGTTTCCAGCAGGAGCTCCATCCCCTCCGCCTCTACGGGTATTCTCTGCAATGTTGCGTAAGGCAGCCTCCATATTGAGCTGCAGATTCTCGATGTTGCGTTGACTTCCCAGAAACTGGTTAAAGAAAGCCTCTACAGACATCGGGGGAGGAGGAGGTGTTGGTTGATTAGCACCAGCATGAGCACCACTGGCTGCGGTACGGCGGGTTTCAGGCATCTGCATACGGTAGTATCAAGTTAGTAGACCGCAACGAGGTAGGAGTTGTAGGTGACACATAATTATGCCATACTGAATTAATGGGTGCAACACACAATCCACTCAATAAAGTAGAGGCACAATAATTCAACTACAATCACCACGTTGCGTTCATCCACATGATAACTAACATAGCACACCATCGCATGTCTCGTTTGCTAGCATACATACTTTGGACTTTAGTACCGAGCATTAACAAGTTACGCTTACATCCCATCCAACAACACATGGTTACATGCAACCATGACACAAAAGCAACAAAAGGCTAACTATCACGAGGCTCCGGGCGCCTAGGTGTGTGACCCATGGTCACTGTCCACCTCTGACGTCGCGGCGTTGCCCACCTCAGCCGCCCCTGGAAGAGGGTGAAGCTGGTAGTACAACTAGTGCACCTGCTCGTGCAATGCGTCGTTGTAGGCGTAGGCGACGTTCAGCTGGTCCCTGAAATTTGCCTCTGCGTTCCAAGCGGCGTTCCTCTCTAACACTGTGCGTGCAAGCATCCGCTCACTGCTCTGGGCAGCTGCGTAGGCCTGCTCCCTCTAATTCCTGATCACTGAGAGATCCTGAGCCAACACTTCCTTGTCATGCTCTAGCTTGGTCTTCTGCAGCTTCACCTGCTCTAGCTCCTTCTGAAGGGTTTCCATGTTCATTTCGCACTCACAGCGAACCTCATGCTTGTCAGCATAAGCACCATGGTAGTTGTCCTCCATACGTGCAAAACCCATCTCTAGGTCGTGGTAGGCCTTCATCATGGCGAACATGGCGCTCATAGCAGGACCGGTGCTGCTCTGTCCCTCCTCTGGGCCTCCTGTCAAAGCTGTCCCCTTGGGCTGCTCCCACACAGTGGTGTGAGGACTGCCACTAGGGAATAGCCCTGGCAGAGCGCGGGCTATAGCCTCTGGAGCTGTCTCAATGATGCTCAAAAGCACCCTGTAGGCTGCACTGCAGGCACCTTCCCAAGGTGTCCTTCCCTTGCCTCCAAACATCCAGCCCCCGAGGTGCAAGTCTCCTGTGGCAGGTGGAACCACGACTCCACATAGACAAAGGTACCGTCTCCAAGGCTCTCCTTGCTCCAGTAGTAGCGAGGTGCCTTCTCCTCTAGGTAACCCGCTGCACTGAGGACCCTCCAGAGAAGAGTGGGCATGCCAAACTTCTCCAGAAACTTGCTCTTGAGGCGAGGGCTCCTGGTGGCAAGCTGGTGGCGAGGGACTCTGCCTCTGGTGGACTTGGTACGGGCCATCTGTAGCAAAAAGGTATAAGAGAGAGTTGATAAGAACCAA
This sequence comes from Microstegium vimineum, assembly GCA_022036555.1. Classification (NCBI taxonomy): domain Eukaryota; kingdom Viridiplantae; phylum Streptophyta; class Magnoliopsida; order Poales; family Poaceae; genus Microstegium; species Microstegium vimineum. The sequence goes on along the minus strand of CM039127.1, from coordinate 2,238,179 downwards.
TTTTTATACCCAGATACTTAAGCAACAATTTTTAACTTGTGAGGAAAGTAGTGAAATGAATGACATGATGACATAATATGATGCATGCACGTAACGTACGTCCTCACATAGAAAAGTAGAGAAGTAAGATATCGTACTAGGCGGTGGCATACATTGTTCTCTCATATATACATAACTATTCATACTAACGAAAGCGCTGTTATGTACCTGCAGAAAATTCATTTCAGCCCATCCCTCACAGTATGAAATATGCATTGCAAAATATAAACCTGGTACTTCCATATATACACTCCCAAGTATACATATGAAGCACTTGTAGCTAGTTCTTCGTCCTAATGACGACATCGTCATCACAGACGGCACTCCCACACAAGGATACCTTCTCATGAACTTATGTAAACAAGATCATGGTCAAGTATCATGTAAGCATTCCCCTAGTATCGGTAGTGTATCCGACCATGCTCTCACAACTCACACTTACCAAGGCGTAGCGGCAATATGATCCATACATTACCACTCAAGTGAATGGCACCCATACAATTTCAACCTGTATGGACAAGTAAATAGAAATATGATGCATCACCCCCAAGTCAGTACTTAGATAAGCCACCTAGAACCTATTGGGCGTAAGAGACACGACTACTGACACACTCTTAGTTTTAGTGAAAATAGTATTTTTAAATACCCATATGAATAGTAACCATTGAACTAAGGCTCTGATACCAGCTGTAACAGAACTGCCCAAATTACAAAAACTTAAGTCCAAAAACCGATCGCCGATGTGATAAATTTTCGTCCTTAGGCTTTCATAACCCCGGTAGTCCGTGAAACCACGACGGATTTCATTCCTTGCTCATCCATAGCCGAGAATCGCTTTAGTTCAACAGACCATCCATACGTTACATAAAGTTCAAATACGAATACATCAGAGTACGAATTTTTAAAAGTTATTACATAACCAAATCTCTTGCAGCGGAAATAGTTTTGAAACCAACTCACACACACACTTAGTTCATTACAGTTCCAGTACTAAGTCCTTTCTCACAAAAGCATAGATGAGGCTTCAGAGATGACCATCGCCCATGGTCCTAGTTGTCGCCCATAGCAGGGTAGAGACAGTTGATGCAGTACCCGTAGTACATCTTTCCATCTACAACAACATTGGGAACAAAGCCCTGAGTACGCGAATGTACTCAGCTAGACTTACCCGTCTTAAACTAAAATAAAGACACCAAGGATAATGTAGGCTTTATGTAGTAGTACAAGGTCGAACTCTCTTTTGCGGCAAAGCATTTACTAAGAGTACTTAAGAATGAAGCCATATTTATTAAATATTACCTGTCTTCTAGATTAGCACCTGGACTAAGCAATACACTTGAATAAGCATACAATAACCAGTTTGCCCTTCTGGTCTCATCATATCATTCCATCGGAACCATTCAAGTAATTAATTTTTCCCACACCAGTGTAGCAATTGTCAAGTTCTCACTAACGGGGAGAGACCGCGATTTGAATCGAATTCCTATCCAACTGGAGGGTGTATTCCTCACCCAAACTTTGCAACCCTTGAATGGGGGCGTGGCAGTCGCCTATTCTACCATTCAAACCAAGGTCAATTCAGAATCACACTCAACAAGCCCATGGACCACCCGACACCCGTACGTCCAGCCTAGTGATCAGCTAGCTGGCCTCGGCCTTACACTCCGCGTCCTCGTCACCCCGCAACAGCTTGCGATTCGCTTCGTCCTTGGTTCGGCCAGTAGGTAGGTTTCGTGGCTCGAGCGAGTTATCTTGCCAGCTAAAGGTGGAGGCATGCGTTCAACATGACAAGAGGGACACCACCCGATCGGCCCGCCAAAACGGTAGACACATACACAAAATACCGGCCTAGGGCGCGCAACTCACCTAGATGTTGCCAGTATCAGACGTACGGACAATTTACCAACCTTCCCGGTTGCCTTTCCATTCATGATATTTTTCATACCCTCGGCTTCGCCATGTTGAGCAATACGTGACTTGTGTTACTGAGAAGGTCATATTTAATTAGCAAGGCTAAGCATCTATCTTTGCTATGCTAACAGGCTAACAAGGATATAAGGATATCAAATGCAAGGATGGTGATATGCATCAAATAGGATCATTCAACTCCTATACTTAATGCAACATCATAGTATAACATAATAAATTGATATCATAAAGTAGGGAGTTAGAATGCTCCGGGGCTTGCCTCTCTCGAACGAGCTAGGCTGATGATCGGGACACTCCTGGAGTTCCTCTTCTGGTTCCTCGTTCACGTGCCCTTCGTTGGCTCCTTGCTGACTGGCTTCGTCCTGCTCCTGGTGATGGTCGTACTATGCTTCCTCCTGCGATCATGTATGATGTGTATATGAAATTGATATGAGACAATTTATAGTATTAACCCATGCAAGACGTTGAATATGCTGAGATATGATATGCTCAAGATGTTTTCGAGTAGGTGCAATTTTTTTCTCTAGTAGTTAGTTAGTATGATTGTAATTTAACAACTTACTTAACACAAGTAACCAATAAGGAACAATAGGGTTCAACTTTAGGCTTACTTGACTTAGCTGGTTGATTAATGTTTCAAAGATACACCAAAGCTTAATTAACCAATTAACCTTTCTTCTTAGCAAATTTGTTAACTAGAAAGCAACACAGAACTACACACCCTATAGAAATAGTTCATTAAATTCTACAAAAATTATAGTAGCTTAAGCAGGGGCAACATAGCCTACTCAATTTTTTCTAGGTTAACAGTAGTAGTATTCTACTCTGCACAAAATTAGCAAGTTTAAGGATAATAATAGCTTAAAAATACTTAGTACAGTGAAATTGATGAACTAACCAGATTAGTATTTTTCCTAGTTATTATTCCCTACTGCAAAGCTACACAAAAAGTTATAGCTCTTTTTACCCAGAAACCCATTTACTAAAAATCTTACAAGTTAACAGCCTAAACACATTTTAATTGCTAGTTATTTATTTTTCCATAGGAACTACTCCAGATATAATTTTCCTAGCTTTTAAAAAGCATTTAAGATTTACTGGAACAAGAGTTACAATTTTAGCAACAGTAAAAATAGCTTAATTGATTTATACAGTTTTAATCAGTTTCAATATTTATTTAATCCTATATAGAAAAGTACTACAAAATACACATGCAATATTTTTCCAGAGTAGATCTACTTATAACAAGTACTCACAATTTATTTCATGATTTTTAGATCAATATTCAGTGAGATAGGATTTTTACCAATCATTTTACATTTTCTGAAAATGGAAAAACAAAACGGGTTAGGCCTTTCGGCCCAACAGGCCAACAGGCCCATTCGGCAGAGGCGGTCCGGTTCCAAAGGGGAACCGGCGCCTGACAGCGGGGGCCCGCGCGAGGTGGACCCCACGCGTCGGTGGCACAGGGCGGAGCCGAGGCCTTCGCCGGCGATTTCTCGCCGACGGCGAGGTCTCCGACGGTGCGGTGTGGCTCTACGGATGGGGCTATGCGAGACGAATCTAGCGCAACCCTAATCGCGTGCAATGGTGGCCGGAGTGAAGCTTGCCGGCGTCCATGGCGGAGCGGCGGCGCGGTCACACGGTGGCAAGCCGAGACAGGCCACGACGACTTCGATTAAGCGGGGCTATAGCTTCGCGGTGCTATGGCGAGTGCGGGGCTCGTGCTAACGCGAGACAACGGTGACCAGAGGGGTGCGGTCCACGGCGCAGTGCGCGACGGCGGCGGAGCAGAGCTCGCGCTCGCGTGGAGGGGCACAACGGGGTCTTACCGAGGCTCACAAGTTGTCGTTTCGGGCTCGAGAAGGCGAGGCGGAGCTGCTGGGGAGATGGAGAGGGCGGCGGCGCTCTGAGGCGGCCGGAACGGCGGTGATGCCGCTCGGCGTCGTGGCGGCGGCGCGCTCTGGTGCGCGCGCGAGAGCGAGGACGAGGAGAGAGCGAGAGATGAGGGTGGCGTTCTGCATGGGACAAAATGGAGGGAGGAGGAACCGGGGCGCGTCCTCCTTGGGTGTAGGCGCGGCTCGGCAGAGCTCGGCGTCCATGCGTGTGTCGCCGGCGGGCTTGGCGGCCACGTGGCGTGCGGCTCCTGGGCGCGGTCAGGCGCGGGCGGGAAACGACGCGGGTGCGCGGGGCAGGCCGGGCTGGCTTGCTCTGCTGGGCTGCTTCGTTGGCGCCGGCCCGGTAAGGTAAGGAATTCCTTTTTCTTTTTCTTTTCTGTTTTTGTTTCTTTGTTTTGATTTGTTTCTTTTTCAAACAGGTTAAAAAAACTCAAAACCAAGCTTTGGTGTGAACACCAAAGTTGTTCTAAATATTTTAAACTAACTTTTTGCTTGAGAAGTCCAGTTCAAATTTCTTATAGTTTTTGAGTTAAGATTTAAAACCAACATGTGAAACCTTTCTTTTAAAGAAAGATCATGAATTCAAAATGGCTTTTAAACTTTGTTTCTCATTTTAAGCACAGGATTTTAGAAGCAAGATTAATTAAGTGTAGTTGTTGACACAAAAAGCGTCAGATCTGCGAACACCTCGGGCTTATACCCGAACTCGATATCCAAAGGTGTGCCAGTCGATTTGACCTGTTAATCGACAAGGACGATAACTAGAACAAGTTTGAACGAGACAACAGCGATGCGCCCGGACGTCAAGGCTTAATTTGCTCAAAACACGGAACTTGCGAGCTTGACGAGGATCAAGTAGAGGCAGCCCGTCGAGGCGTCGTAAGAACTCGTGGATATGCTAGAACTAGTGCGAAAAAGTAGTTGCTGGAAAAGTAGATGAAAAGTAATAGATGTGTTTTATTGATTGTATTCGATATATCCTCCCATATGAGCCCTGGGTACATATTTATACTCCGGTAAAAGGAGTTATACATGGACACGACTCATACTAAACAAAACTCCTATTTTTAAGGAAATAAAATGACTCGTGCAAGAGTCGGACTCAAACTAAAACAATAATACTAGCATAAAATTGCCAGTTTCCTTATCTATCTTCCCTACGATGAAATTTTCCATCGGCAGATTCTTTCAATCCGCGACTTCCTTCTATTGCCATCGGCAACTTCCTGCTGACGTTAGCCACATCAACCTGTATCCATCGGTAATTCCTTCTCATCGGCAAAACATATCTTCTTTCCTCTTTGATGCATCTTCCATCACACTCACCATCGGTATATTCTTCTGCTTCTATCGACAATGAAACCGATAGCCCCTTGACGCCGATAAGGAACAATTTTTACCTCTTTACCGATCAATACACTTGGTTTAATATTGACCCGTACAAAAAACGGCGTCAACACATGCCCCCCAATTTCGGAGCATAAAATATCCTATGCATCGAAATTTGCTCTTTCCCTCCAAAACGCTTATGCTATCATCTTGATTACCGCGCGTGAAAACTCCCGCAACCGTAGCACAAACTCTTCAGTCATCGCGCAAATCCACGCAATATTCTTCCTTATCTCTGCTCAATAAGAAGAAAACTCGAAAATACTCTTTAACCTAAGCCTATAAAGACCGTCGTCCGCCTCCTTTTTTACCCTGAGCTCACATTTTCACCTTCATCTCAATATCATCCAAAGAGCACTTTTTCAGTGGCGGTTCTCCTTCTTTTAGAGGAAACACGATCTCCGTAAGAACTCTGCTTCAATGGCGATCAACTTCACCGCTCCCACGGTAATCTTCTCTTCCTTCCCCGTTGTATATACTGCAATTTCATCCTTCCGCATTGCTTCTCAGTCCCTTCTCCCCTTTTCTACTTTGTTTCCTGGATCTAGGAGATGCGCAACAAAATAGTGATCCCTACCGATCAAGAACATCTTTGTTGCTTAGGTCCAATGGGGAATACCGATCCGACCAATCTGATCAATGCAGAAACCAACCACATCCCTTTCAGATCTGAACATTTTGATTTAGGGCTGTGGACCGATACCTTCCGTTCTTGGCCCAAACCCACTAAGGGGTGGAAGAATTGGTACCTCAGGATAGCAAGGTCACAGAGAGTCTACTGGTTAGAGCGCAACATCGAGCAATGCATTAGGTTGTCCATTGCCGATATGGCCAAGAACAAGAACATGATGATCGCCGCCTCCTACTTCTGGTCCGATACAATGAATGCATTCCTTTTCAGACATGGACCAACCACCCCCACGCTTGCCGATGTGCACATGCTCACTGGCCTTGATGTTTATTCTGCCGATCCTACCACTCTATTCCGCAGGAAATCTGAACGTCGGGTAAGTACCCGCAACATCGGTGTTTGGACTGGGTACATCCAAGAGTACCAGAAGAGTGGATCGGTAGCCCCAAGGGAGCATGCCACCTTCCTTAACATGTGGTTGGAGAAATTTGTCTTCGGTGGCAGAACAGTCGGCCCAACCAACATGTATCTCCCCGCAGCAGAGCTCTTAACCGATGGAGGATTTCCCCTTGGCCGATACCTCCTTGGCTCAGTCTACCGCCTTCTACATCAAGTGTCAGAGAAATTGCTGCTAGGCGAACCCATCGGCAACCTCAGAGGTCCCTGGTGGTTCATCAACATGTGGCTAAACGCCCATATGCACAAATGTTTGCAGTTTGATCTGCTCAGTCAACAGTTTCCAAGGGACATATTTGAAGATTATGTCTATGATGATAATCAATCGGCAACCCGTGCCCCACTCAACTTCGGGAAGCCATGATAGTGCTGCCAAGAACCGATGCCAATATCGACCAATTTGGCATGTTTTTCCAGAGGCTCTACTGTGGAATCCCTGCTGCAGAACGAGCCTAGTGGCCTTACATCGATGAAGACAACCAATTCCCACTCTCCTTCAATCTCACCGATGGGAACATACCAGAAAATGAAGCAATCATGAAAGCCACCCTCATTCCCCGAGCTATCCCGGTGAACGTCGTCGGAACTGGAAACAACTCCAACCCATCTTACGATTCTACTATCCATCGGTAGCTGCGAGACAGCTAGCATTCGGTCAACTACCGATCAAGCTAAGCTACATCAACGTGATCAAACCAAGAGAAATCATCTCCAACGCCATGGATTGGAACAAAATCGTCACCCTTTGTCCTCATGCCGATGTATCCAATATCAACTTATCTTCTTGGGCACCGACATATTTCATCACCGAATCCTTCAAGTTGTGGTGGCAAGAATGGAAAGAGCAATTATTTGCTCCATCATCCCACTACTATCAGCATCTGATTGACGCTGACCATATCATACCTGATGACGCGGTAAGCCTACTTCCGATACTTCTCTTTGTTTAACTTTTCAAATGCATCGGTAACTAACCCTCCTTCAATAGGTCGATGATCTGGTTCCCCAGCAGAGCAAGAGCGGAAAACACTTCAACCTGCGACCGATGAACCCCATATCATCAATCGGCAGCAAGGCCCCTTCGCTGTCTGCGCTCATACGTCAGAAGGCAACCCCTAGAGTTACCATCCGGTCTAGACTACTACCGACCGATGATGCTGCTGCCGCCACCTCTGCTGCTGCTGCCATGGTACAAGCCTTCAAGGTAACAAATCTTCATTTGTTCCTGTTGATCATACTACGTTAACCGACAACTTTATTCAATTTGTACCAAACTTTCCTTTGCAGCGAACAAGTTGATCGACAACCATTCCGAGCGTACAATCCTCCATGGCTCAACCTGCCGGTACCCCCAAATCGCAACAGCCAAAGCACCGAGGTTCATCAAGTGCCTCTCCAATACCAAAGCGTTCAAAGCCATCGGCTCCATCTAGACCTTCTCAGGCTCCTGCCGATGTGCCAACAACGGAGCCAGCATCGGTGCCTATACCTGAGCCACCACAGATCGAGAATCCTGACCAAGGGACAGCGCCATCACCGCAAGAGGTGCGTATAACAGAAACGGTATCGGCATCGGTACCAACATCAGCACCAGATGAAATCCCTGATCAAGGGGCAGCAACACCCCCTCAGAAGTCAGCGGAAGCGGCACCAATACCAGCACCAGCTTCAGCACCAACCGTCCCTCCTACTGAGGCAAGCTCATCGGCAACCATTGTCGATCCTCAAGATACAGCTGCATCGGTTACTCAGTCAAGACAAAGGCGAGAAATTGCTTTAAAGCAGGTAAACCGATTACTTGTATTACAAATTTATGAGATACAAGCTCCTTCCTGACATATTTTAATTCTTTATCTATCCAGGCCCAAGACTCTCCCAACAACCTGTTCTCCTTTGTTGTCAACGTTCTAGAAGATGCCGATGAAGAGGCAGATTCTACCCAAACTTCAACTGTTGTATCGACAGAACTGAAATCCAAGCTTGAAGCCCTGCTGCTCCTACTGCAACAAAGTACATCCCAACTGGTCCAAGATTCCAGTGCAGTAAGGGCAGCTTTCAAGGAAATCAAGGATCAACTACCTGCCGATATCGAAGAACCACTCTTCCAGGCAGCTTTCCTTGAGAGTCGGCAACTCCAATACAAAAAGGCTTTAGGTCGTATTGCCGACAGAGTTACTCAAACAAAACTTGAAGAAGAAATATCCAAGTTAAAACAGATGGCTGATGAAAAGCACAAGGAGATCGGTCGCCTAGAAGCCTCTGGCACCGAACTTGATCAAGAGATCAACCGTCTGTCAGCACAAAAAGAAGAGCTGCTGGCCGAGCAGAAGAGAGTGGATAAAGCCTTAGAATTGGCCATTCAGAAGAAGACCCAGCTCCCTATCACAGCCAAAGCTTTGCAGGAGGAAAGGGATGCCAACACTCGCGAAGCTCTTCTGCTGAGGAGAAAGGCCAAGACAGTTGATGGCACTGCCGACGACGACACCAGGGAAATAGAAGAAGCCGACCAAGTTCGCCTTCGTGCGATTTTATGTATTCAAGCCTTGTTGTAACTTGTTACTCCTGAGCTTGACAAGTCGATCCGTTTGTAATATAACTTTTAACGTCTTCCCACCGATGTTCCTTATATGATAACTTTATCATCGGCATATACGTATTGCTTTCATGCATCCATCCAGATACTAGGATAATACTTCTTCAGATACTTGCCATTTATTGCTCTGGAAAATGCAGCTCCTTCGAGGGTTTCCAAAATATAGGCATTACCAGGAGTAGACTGCTTTATCCGAAAAGGACCTTCCCAAACTTTGAACTCTTAGTCCCAATCGATAAAATCAATTTCCACACCAGATCGCCATCGACAAACTCCTTCGTTTTTACCTTCTTGTTATACCATTTGGCAACCCGTCTCTTGTTCTCTTCGATACTGATTAGAGCTCTTAGCCGATGACCTGCTAAATCTTCTAACTCATCCTTCATACGGATATCATACTCATCGGCTGTTAACTGATCTTGAGAAAATAACCGTTTGGAACCAGTTTTAATTTCCCAAGGCAGGACAACATCGTGCCCATACACCAACTGATATGGTGAAACTTTAGTAGCACCATGACACGCCATCCGATATGACCACAAATCTTCATTCAGCACTACATGCCACCTCCTAGGGTTTTCTTCAATTTTGCGCTTGATAAGCTTAATTACTCCCTTATTGGTTGCCTCAGCCCAACCATTAGATTGAGCATAATACGGAGATGAATTCAAAACTTTAAACCCCATACTGGTAGCAAATTCGTCAAACTCCCCCGATGTGAACATGGTTCCTTGATCGGTTGTAATAGTCTGAGGAATACCAAATCGGTAAACAATGTGTTCTTTCACAAAATTTATCATGTTTGCCGATGTCACATTCTTCAATGGGATAGCTTCGACCCACTTCGTGAAATAATCGGTAGCAACAAGTATGAACTTATGCCATTTACTCGACGACAGATAAATTTGACCGATTAGATCGATGGCCCATCCTCTAAACGGCCAAGGCTTGATTATAGGATTCATCGCCGATGCAGGTGCCCTCTGAACATTACCAAATTTCTGACAATCTTGACACCCTTTGAAGTACTTAAAACAGTCCTCAAGAATTGTCGGCCAATAATACCCATTTCGCCTAATCATCCACTTCGTCTTAAATGCCGATTGATGCGCTCCACATACCCCCTCATGAATCTCACCCATCAACCTCTTCGATTCCTCTCCATCAAGGAATCTGAGCAAAACTCCATCAATTGTCCGATAATACAATTCATCATCAAGGAGCACATACTTGGTAGCCTGAAACCTTAACCGCCTTTCTACTTTCCTAGACGGATCTCTTAAGTAATCGGCAACCTCTTTTCTCCAGTCATCGGTGACCGTTACCGATGTCATCGCTTCTTGAATCGGCTGATACCTCGAAGCATGTTGCGCCGGTTGGCTTCTTCGTTGTGCAACCTGGGAATATGCTCAAGACGATACTCTCTGAATCCCTTCAACAATTGTAAACACTTCCCATGATACTCAATTAAAATATCACTTCGGCATTCATATGTTTCAATCAACTGATTGATTACCAACATAGAATCGCCAAAGACCTCAACGACATTGACACACACATCTCTAAGCAACTCCAACCCCTTCAGCAACGTCTGGTATTCAACGTGATTATTCGTTGAAGTAGCAACAATCGGCAATGAGATTTCATACTTTTTCCCTTGGGGCGAGACCAACACAACGCCGATACCGCTCCTTCCTTACATGTGGAACCATCAAAGAATAGAGTCCAAGGAGCAATCTCTACGGAATTTAGCGCACCACAATGTTGAGTAACAAAATCAGCCATCACCTGTCCTTTAACTACCTTAGCTGATTCATACCTTAGATCAAATTCTGACAGCGCCAAAATCCATTTGCCGATCCTCCCACTCAAAATCGGCATTGACAACATATACTTAACCACATCATCCTTACACATGACGGTGCATTCGGCCGATAGCAAATAATGCCTTAATTTGGTACAAGAGAGGTACAAACATAAACACAATCTCTCAACGGCCGAATACCTGGTTTCAGCGTCCACCAGCCTCCTACTCAAATAATAAATCACATGTTCTTTCCCCTCAAATTCTTGAACCAAGGCCGACCTGATAACACCGTCATCGGCAGACAAATATAATCTGAAGGGTTTCCCATGTTGAGACGGAATTAACACTGGAGGATTCACCAGATACTTCTTAATTTCTTCCAAAGCCAATTGCTGCTCTTCTCTCCACACAAATTCTTGACCGGCTTTCAGCTTCAATAATAGGCTAAAAGATTTAATCTTCCCAGACAAATTAGATATAAATCTTATGATAAAATTAATCTTGCCGATCAAAGATTGCAGCTTAGTCTTGTTCGTAGGAGCGACCACCTTGTTAATCGCATCAATGGATTTTATGCCGATCTCTATTCCCCTTTGATGCACCATGAACCCTAGGAATTGACCTGCCGATACGCCAAACACACACTTATTCGGATTCATCTTAAGTCCATGCTCCCTGGTGCATTCCAAAAAATTTCGTAGATCGGCAAGATGCTTTTGAAAGTCTTCGGATTTCACCACCACATCATCAATATAGATCTCGACCAATGTGCCGATATACTTATGAAAGATAAAATTCATTGCTCTTTGATAAGTAGCACCGGCATTCTTCAAGCCAAAAGTCATCACGATCCATTCAAACAAACCGACGTGGCCTGGACACCTAAAAGCAGTTTTAGATATATCTTCTTCAGCCATGAATATTTGATTATATCCAGCATTACCATCCATAAAACTGATGATCTTATGTCCAGCAGAGGCATCAACTAGTAAATCGGCAACTGGCATTGGATAACCGTCCATTGGCGTAGCTTTATTCAGATTCCTGAAATCAATACAAACACGGAGTTTTCCATTCTTTTTATATACAGGAACCACGTTAGAAATCCACTCGGCATATTGACATTGCCGAATAAACCCAACCTCAATTAGCTTTGTAATCTCAGTTTTAATATCGGGCAATACGTTAGGATTGCATCTGGTCTGCTCATAAGTCTCTAACTCTACCGATGCAACAATTGACGGGACCTCACTTAGAACTACTTCAATTTGATCCCCTACCCACTGCACAAGGCTCTGGTGCATTGTAGAAGGGATGCAGCAATTAGTATGAATCCAATCCCTTCCCAGGAGTAAATTGTAAGTCCCTTTACCGCTGATCACGAAAAACGTCGATGGTCAAGTTTTGCTGCCGATGGTCAAGTCTACGCACACCGCTCCCATAGCTAGTGACACATTGCCTTCAAAATCCTTTAGCTTCATGTCTGTCTTGGTCACCTTTCCCAAGCTTCCTGAACACGACATACGACATTATATTAATCGACGCTCCACCATCGACTAACATCTTTGACACTGGTTGCCCATCAACTTTGCCCTTGACAAACAAGGCCTTCAGATATTGCCTCTCATCATCGGCAGGCTTCTCAAAGACAACTGCCATCGGATCTAGCATTAGCTGAGCCATATTAGCGACTTCTTCTGCATCAGGTGTCATAAACTCCATCGGCAACATAAAAACCATGTTGACATCTGCCGATGGACTCCCCGTCTGGTGTTTTGGCCTCCACTCCAAAACTGGAGACTCTTCCTTTGAAGGACTTCCACCATGATTCAGATCGTTTTGGCGTTCACGTTGGATCCTTCTTTTTTGAGTCTTTGTCAGGCCTTTAGGACACCATTGAGGAAGCTTAGTCTTCCAAACTGGCTGGTACTGCCTCTCATCATGCTGGCTTGCGTCACCCCTTATATTTGGATCTCTAGAGAACATTTCTTCATTGGGTACCCTTGCATTAGCCTTCTCTTCGAGGTCCTCTCGACGGACACGCTTGCCAAGCCTATCGTGCACACTGAGCTTGCCCCCAACCGATCATGTACTGATTCCTTTCCCCTGATCGGCCGAGCATAATTTGGTCTGTGGCTCTCAAAGCGGGACCTTTTTTCTGACCGATCAGCGGGATAGTATCCATTGCATTCAGGACAATTATCGGTAGTAGGCAGCTTGATGCCTTCTTCCCAACAATGAATGAAGAAAGGGCAATTCCAATGATCCTTATGTCGCCGCCATTCCTGGTTCCTTTCTTCCTCCTGTTGCCGATATTGCTCCTCTTGAGAGCGTTGATATTCCTGTTGTGGTTGCATGTGCGTGATCACGATGCCGTATCCCCGAGATCTCCCGATGTCATTACTCTCGTCAGCCACCCGCTTGGCTCGTTTATCATCGGCATGCTTCTTTCCCTTCACATCACGCACATCTATCTGATGCTTGGGGTCTATCGATGTATTCTTCTTGGCGGCTTCCGACGTCAGGACTTTAACCTTTCCACTAGCTTCCACCATATTGTTCGGGAACGGGTGCTGGTCGATCTTCATCGGCCTTTGGGTTTTAGAATTGTCAAATTGGATTCGTCCGGCCCCGATCTTTGACTGCAAATGCTGTCTAAAGACCTTGCAATCATTGGTGGTGTGTGAGGTCGCATCATGCCATTTGCAATACCTCATCCTTCTGAGCTCTTCAGTCGATGGAATTACTTGATTAGGCGCCAACTTAATTCGCCCTTCCTAAAGCAGGAGATCAAATATCCTATCGTCTTTAGTAGTGTCAAAAGTGAACCTCTCAGCCTCCTTCGGACCGAACGGACAAGATATCGGCTTCTTGTCTTTTACCCACTCAGCGACGCCGATTTTGGTTCCTTCATCTGACTCAGAATCTTCTTCTTCTTCAACGCAGGACACCTTCTTGTTCCAGGTATTCCTAGGTTTGAAAGCTTTGACCTCTTGATCGGCAACTCTCTACACGAGGTGACTCAGGCTTTCGAACTCTTGAGACGCATACCTGCCTTTGATGTGTGGTAGTAATCCTTGGAAGGCCAAATCTGCCAACTGCCGATCATCAAGCACCAGGCTATAGCACTTGTTCTTCACATCCCGAAGCCTTTGCACGAAGCCCTCCACCGATTCATCATTACGTTGCTTTAGCTTGACTAAATCGGTAATTCTCTTCTCATGCACACTAGAAAAGAAGTATCTGTGAAACTGCTTCTCTAGATCGGCCCAAGTAATTACAGAGTTTGGAGGAAGCGAGATGAACCACGTAAATGCCGATCCAGACAAGGATGACGAAAATAGTCTCACCCTTAGTTCACCTCTGGTAGCTGCTCTCCACATTGGATAATGAAGCGGTTGATATGCTCCATCGTCGACGTATCATCTTGGCCAAAAAATTTCGTGAAATCTGGCACCTTGTACCGATCCGGAAGAGGAATCAAGTCGTACGCCGGAGGATATGGCGTCCGATAAGAATATGTATTAACCTTAGGCTTGATGCTAAACTATTCTTTCATCACTTCGGCGATCTTATCGGCCCAATATGCATCTTGATCCTGCCGATGCGCAGGCTGGACATTCATCGGTTGGACTGGTTGATACATCCCTTCTTGCCTCTGTAGTGGGTAAGCTATTGGCATAGGCATAACACCACCTTGCTGAATATTATGCATCGGCTGACTTGCCGATGTATATCCTTAGACACCAACTCGGGTGTATTGGGACACTGTTGGCCGATACACCGATGTCTCATTCTGAACAATGGCCGGGTAAGGGTATTGCTGCGCCCCCGTTATCTGGTGCCCAGATTGCACCACCTGTTGTTGAATTGGACCGGCCCACACAGGGTTGTGGGTCATCGGCATGTGACCTGCCGATAGTTGGTAATTACCCAGCGCCTGCTGTTCCTGCATCCTGGAATAGTCAACGAATGGCCCCCCTTGATGCACTGACACCCCCGTTGGAGAGTTCGCCATCATCATAGGATAGTTTATAATTGTCCTATCCTGTTGCATCAACAACACATTTGCCGATGGTTGCCCGCAAGACATCTTGGGTACGACCATTTGAAGACTCCGCGGCGGCAACTACATGTTTGGAGCAGACACAGCATGATGCATCGTCAGGCTCATCGGTTGTGCCGATGTCACCAATTCCACAGGAGCCTTCCCCGCCGCATTGTCTTGGACCAACTTGGCGTCTGTAGACGAATTTGGAGGCATATCGTACCCCCACCAGTTAGCGGGAGCCGGCCGGTTCGGGACCATCTGCCTTGATGCTGCTGACGCCGCTGGATCGGTGCTTAGCCGAACGACGCTTGTAGTGCTTGATCTTATCGGTGTAACTTCATCGGCAGAAGGATTTACAGGCTGGAACGCTAGATCCGCCGATGAAATTGTAGCAGATGCCGACCCAGGTTGATGATATGCTGGACCGACATATTTGGGTGGTTGCCCTTCTTTGAAAGATTGCATGACAACATTATATATAGTATTGGACAACACCATAGAGTGGTTAATCAATGCCTGATTTAACGCGGTATTAACCATATCTTGTAACTTACCAGGATTGGCATCGAAGGTGACCTGCTGCGGCAACTGCAGATCTTGCTTCTGTACTGCATCGCCACTCCTGTTTAGGCTGAAGGATTTCAGATACAACTGCTTGTACTCCTCCATAGCCTGCTCCATAGCCTGCTTCTGATCATCTTTCAGATCCGCTTTGTAGACTTCGATGACATTCCTTGGATTGACGTCAGTAGAATCACCCATGATCGTAACCGAGAGATGTATCTAGGGTCCCACAGGGTGTGCTAAAAGAGGTGTTGACACAAAAAGCGTCGGATCTGCGAACACCTCGGGCTTATACCCGAACTCGATATCCAAAGGTGTGCCAGTCGATTTGACCTGTTAATCAACAAGGACGATAACTAGAACAAGTTTGAACGAGACGACAGTGATGCGCCCGGACGTCAAGGCTTAATTTGCTCAAAACGCGGAACTTGCGAGCTTGACGAGGATCAAGTAGAGGCAGCTCGTCGAGGCATCGTAAGAACTCGTGGATATGCTAGAACTAGTGCGAAAAAGTAGTTGTTGGAAAAGTAGATAAAAAGTAATAGGTGTGTTTTATTGATTGTATTCGATATATCCTCCCATACGAGCCCTGGGTACATATTTATACTCCGGTAAAAGGAGTTATACATGGACACGACTCATACTAAACAAAACTCCTATTTTTAAGGAAATAAAATGACTCATGCAAGAGTCGGACTCAAACTAAAACAATAATACTAGCATAAAATTGCCAGTTTCCTTATCTATCTTCCCTACGATGAAATTTTCCATCGGCAGATTCTTTCAATCCGCGACTTCCTTCTATTGCCATCGGCAACTTCCTGCTGATGTTAGCCACACCAACCTGTATCCATCGGTAATTCCTTCTCATCGGCAAAACATATCTTCTTTCCTCTTTGATGCATCTTCCATCACACTCACCATCGACATATTCTTCTGCTTCTATCGACAATGAAACCGATAGCCCCTTGACGCCGATAAGGAACAATTTTTACCTCTTTACCGATCAATACACTTGGTTTAATATTGACCCGTACAAAAAACGGCGTCAACACATGCCCCCCAATTTCGGAGCATAAAATATCCTATGCATCGAAATTTGCTCTTTCCCTCCAAAACGCTTATGCTATCATCTTGATTACCGCACGTGAAAACTCCCGCAACTGTAGCACAAACTCTTCAGTCATCGCGCAAATCCATGCGATATTCTTCCTTATCTCTGCTCAATAAGAAGAAAACTCGAAAATACTCTTTAACCTAAGCCTATAAAGACCGTCGTCCGCCTCCTTTTTTACCCTGAGCTCACATTTTCACCTTCATCTCAATATCATCCAAAGAGCACTTTTCCAGTGGCGGTTCTCCTTCTTTCAGAGGAAACACGATCTCCGTAAGAACTCTGCTTCAATGGCGATCAACTTCACCGCTCCCACGGTAATCTTCTCTTCCTTCCCCGTTGTATATACTGCAATTTCATCCTAGACCCTTGATGCCGATAAGGAACAATTTTTACCTCTTTACCGATCAATACATTTGGTTTAATATTGACCGGTATAAAAAAACGACGTCAACAGTAGTGTTTTCAAGATTGGATTCAAACACCAAAAATTTATGAATTCAACTTACTTTCTCATTCTAAGCAAAGTTAACTCAAACTTGATTTCAATATGAGATGCCATGATGCTTAATGATGATGCTTATGAAATGGATGATTTGAAATGATCATGTGGATTATGCAAAGCTTAACACCAGGGTGTTACATCCCAGGGATCCTCGGTCTTCTCCCCGCAGGGGCCCCGCTCATCGGCGCGTCACGTGGCCGCCCCCCTTCCCGTTCTGCCGGCACAGCGGTCGGCGAACAGAGAGTGGAACGCGTGACAGCAAGCGGATGCCGCCGAGAGGAAGAGAAGGAAGGCCGAAAGGGCGCTGAGGCGCACGGAGCTGGCACAGCGGCGGGCGATACATCGCCACGCCGACGTAACAGAAGAGGAGTCCCCCACCGAATCGGACGAAAGCAGTGGTGGTCCCAGTGGGGATGGCGGAGATGACGATGGTGACGACGAGGATAGGAATCCTCAACCTTTGGTAGCGCCAGGTTCCCTGGTGGTCGGAACGCTGCGCTACCCCGCGGGGGTCGCGCCGGCGGCGGAGGCGATTCCGGTCAGGACGCTCGGCGCGAACCTGGCCCCAGGGGGTTCCGGGGGCGCCGCCGCCATAGATGCCCCAGTGAACCCTCATTCCGCCTCGTCCGATAGGGTCGAACCGAGCGGGAGTTCGGGTGCCGCCGGCCGCAGCGGGGTGGGGCCGAAACAGAAACGCCTCTTCTCCGCTGGGTGAGTTTGCTAACCCCGGTGCTTTCCTCTGCCCTGTCAGTGGGGAAAAGGTTGCTCGTGATCTGTGATGATTGTGTCGAATGTTTTAGGACCGCCGACGGCTCTGCATACGCGAGGTGGAAAAGACTGCGTCGGGGAGCGCCGTCCGTCGAGGGAGGCCGGTCCGGTGCCTCCCCGGTTGCAGGTTTGGCGAACGCCGCCGAGGTCATAACCGGGCTGGCCGCAGCCAGCTCCGCCATTACCCGTGGGACGCCACCGGCCCCCACGAACGCCGGTCTTGAGGCTACTACACCGCCTACTCCCCCAGTCGTGGCGGTCATCGACGACCCCAGGGAGGAGCGTGGCCTTGGTAACTCCATGGCCGTGGATGCCGAGGAGATCCCGCCGTTTGAGGCCCCGGAAGACATGGAGGCGGTCGTCGTGACGGGAATGGTCGGCGGGGGCGCCGCCGACCTGGGGGACGCGGTTGCTGGCGTCATCACCACCCCGCCCGAGGGCAGGGTGGCTGGTGCGAGTGAGGAGGAACCTCTGAGCAGCCCCCTTCCTCCCAACATGCCGGCCCAGGATGCCGTGGGTCCCCCGTCCCTTACCGAGGGGGAGGTGGCGGCGGCCCGAGCGTCGAAAGTCGTCTTCTCCCAGTCTAGCGCGACTTCGCCAGGCAAGACGGCCGAGGCTATGAGGGAAGACGACCCTGGGGCCTTGTGTCGCCTCCGTCCTGACCGTCGTGCATTTGGGGACGGGGACCGGCTCATCTGGGCCGATCAGGGGAACCTGGGGTCCCCTGTGTTCACGCTGGATGACCGGCGCGAGCTCCATCACTGGAATCGGGTGGCGGGTGCCCGTGAGGAGCTTGGCCTCCAGGTCGCGAGGTATGCGGAGCAGATCCAGAGGGCCATCGCGTCGTTCTCCGAGGAGTTCTCGCATCATGGCAATGTGAGAAATCGTTTTGTTCATAGACGTTGTTTGTTCCTTCCAGTCGGACTCCTGATGCCCTTCTCTGTGCAAATCCTGATGGCGACCAGCGTGTAGAAGTCAGAATTCCTCCGTCGGGAGGCCAACCGGTGGACTCCTGGGACGTGGGTGCCTATGGGGGCAGCTGGCGTGGCGGAGGACCTCGTTACGGCTCGCCGTCACGTAACGAAGTTGGAGGAGCAGTTGGGCGCCTCAGAGTCGAACGCGACGGATGCCCAGGCGTTAGCGCAGCGGGCTACCAGCGATGTTGCTCAGGCTGAGAAAGAGCGGAATGCGGCCCATGCTGACGCGGAGGTGGTCCGTCAGATGTTGGTGGATGAACGCTCAGCGCGTCAGGTTGAGATAGGACGCCTGACGGCCGAGCGTGATGCTGAAGCCGAGGGACGATGTCAAGCTGCCTCGGCGTTGGACTCGATGGAGGAGGAGCTTAACACCGTGCGGCGTCAGTGCGAGGTCAACGGCCGAGAGCGTGAAGCCGCCGCGGCCCGCCTTGATTACTTCTCTGTTAGGGCGCGCGAGCGCAATGCCGACACAGACCGGAGGATCCTGGAGTTCTCCGCCCGGGTGGGCGAATTGATGACGGTCATCTCGTAGCTTCGTGCTGCGATCAACGGCCTGGAGGAGGAGAACTCAGGTATGTTTCCTTCGTCTGCCCGTTTGCCCTGGCATTGTGAAGTTTGTGTTTTAAGGGTTGAAGTCCTCCTTTCATGTCACCCCAGGGTTACAGGCCGGCGCACAGGAGGCGTAGGCGCTGCGTGAGGCAGTGCACGAGGTGTGCGACCTCTTCGGCGTTCAAGCTGTCGAGGGTGGTCCAGCAGCGGCCAAAACTCGCGTCAGCCTGCTGTGGGAGCGGGGCCAAGCGCGGATCCGGGAGGCACTGCGCATCGGGGTCCACCGCACGATGTCGATCGCCGCCTGCCTCTACGACGCGGTGACTCCCGCGCTTGTCAGCGAGGGATACCCCCCGGACGCCCCGGAGGACCTGCTCGATCGGATCGAGGCCGACGCGGAGGAGCCAGCGGCGGTCCTGGTCGCCAAGCTTGACGACGAGGTGTTCCCACCGCCGGAAGAATGACCCTGCGTGGTCAGAGATCAGGGCCGAGGGCCCTTGTAACAAAACAATTTAAATTATCTTGTGATGTGCCCCCGGGGGGGCTTAAGATAATTTTGATAGCTCCTTAATGAGTTTTTTCTATGTTTGCTTGGTTGTTGAATTTCGTATTTGCTTTTTTGCTTGGACTACTTGCCCGATTTTCCGTGGAAGAGTTTTAATCTGTTCGGACAGGCAGTTGGGTGGAGGCACTTGGCTCCGGAGAGCCGGAGTACCTCGCGGCCCTTTGGCATGGTCCATTGAGATTTCTTCTCTTGGTGCGGGAAATCCGACTTTCGCTTAGCAGATCAGCAAAACGATTTTTTGAACGAAAAAGTTTTTGGAGTGAAAGACAGGGGGTGACTCCCTTCCCAGCCCCCGAGCGAGGTGTGTTCTGGCGCGCGCCGAGAGTGCACCTTGCTAAGAGGTCGGTCCGAGGGTTCCCGTGTTTTTATTCTTCGAACTTTTTGCTCTTAAGAGAGATTACATGCATATGTACATGATAAAAAATATACTAGATAATAGTGAAGAAGGCGACATAGCTGTTGGTGTTGTGGGCGTCCGAGCTCTTCGCGCTCTAGGGGTCGACGTCCATCTTGTCAGTGGCTTCGATCGCCGCCACCAGCTCCTCGCTGCGTACCTCGGCCATGGCATTTTCGCAGCAGTCCACCTCGCATTGGTATGCCAACTTGACGTCAGAGGAGACTGTGATGATGCCGAACGACCCCGGCATCTTGAGCTTCAGGTAAGTGTAGTTTGGGACGGCCATGAACTTCGCGTAGCACGGCCTTCACAAAACGGCGTGGTAGGTCCCACGATATGCCACGACCTCAAAGGTAAGGTACTCGGTCCGGAAGTTGTCCGGCTCCCCGAACGTGACAGGCAGGTCGGTCTGCCCCAGAGGTACCGTT
The DNA here is from genome assembly GCA_022036555.1 of Microstegium vimineum. Lineage (NCBI taxonomy): Eukaryota > Viridiplantae > Streptophyta > Magnoliopsida > Poales > Poaceae > Microstegium > Microstegium vimineum. The sequence continues at coordinate 2,217,519 of CM039127.1, read as the reverse complement.
TGCCTTCCGGGAATGATCCCCTGAAAGGGAGCCCCCGAGGGTCGGAGCTTTTCGCTACGTATGCCGAGGGCCTCGAGGGCGTTGTAGTACACGATGTTGAGGCTGCTGCCCCCGTCCATCAGTACTTTGGTGAAGCACACGCTCCCTATGATCGGATCCACGATGAGTGGATAACGGCCTCAGTGAGGAACGTGGCTCGGATGGTCTTCTCGACCGAACGTGATGTCGGGTTCCGACCAGTCGAGGTATGCCGGCGTTGTCGGGGTGACTGCAAAGACCTCGCGCCGCTCCTTCTTCTGCTGGCGCTTGCACCTATAGGCCTCCGGTCCTCCGAAGATCATGAGGCACTTTTTGACGTGAGGGTAAGAATCTTCGCGACCCCCATCCCCGTCCTGGCCTTCTGACTCCTTCGGCTCGTAGTTGTCAGGAACAGTCTTGAAGTATCTGGCCATCATTTCACATTGCTGGAGTGTGTGTTTGACCGATCCGTTGTGATACGGGCACGGCTTTGTGAGCATGTTGTCAAACTTGCCCACCTTCTTCCTGCCCTGGGGGCTCGGCTTGCGGTCCGCCGCTGCGACTACATTGTCGCTACCGCCACGCTGCGGCTTGCCTCTCCTTTTGTTCATATTCTGAGCGCGGCTCGAGCCGCCTTCGCCGGCGGTCTCGACTTCCTTGCCCTTTCCCTTGTCAGGGTGGAAAATCGCACCGACCGCCTCCTCTACCGACGCATAGCTAGTGGCGATGTCGAGGAGTCGCTCGGTGGTGCGTGGATTGCTGCGGCCCAGCTCGTGGACCAACTTTTTGCAGGTGGTGCCTGCGAGGAAAGCCCCACCACGTCCGCGTCGGCCGCAGTCGAGAGCTTTGTGCATTGCTGGGAGAAGCGGCGGATGTATTCCCGGAGGGATTCGTCCGGCTTCTGCCTGCAGCTGCGGAGATCCCAGGGATTCTCTAGGCGCGTGTAGGTGCCTTGGAAATTCCCGACAAAAGCCTGTCGCAGGGATTCCCACCCATCAATGGTGTTAGGAGGCAAGTGCTCGAGCCACGTGCAGGTCGAGTCCGAAAGGTGGAGAGGCAGGTTGCAGATGATGAAGTCGTCATCGTCCGCACCGCCGGCCTGACACGCAAGGCGGTAGTCGTCGAGCCAAAGCCCGGGGTTCGTTTCCCCGGAGTACCGAACAACGTTTGTTGGCTGTCAGAAAGGGTGCGGGAACGGCGCGCGCCGGATGTGCCAAATGAATGCCAGGGGACCTGGGGGCTCCGACGTGGGAGGTCGGTCCTCGTCGCTGTCGTACCGACCGCCACGTCGGACGTGGTAACCTCGGCTTGCGTCGTCCTGCTTGGCGTGCTTACGCGCGTTGAGCGTGTCGCGCACGTTGCGCTTCTCGCCTACGCGAGCATGCACCGTCGGGCGCCGGTGTTCGGCCGGGTCAGGATCTGGGTGGACCGACCCCTCACGGTCGTTAGGAGCCACACCGACCAGGGGGGCGGCGCTGAGCCCGCATCTTCGCGAAACGGAGCTCTCGGCCTGTTGTTCCGCGGCCCGCTCCAGGAGGGTCTTCAGTTCGTCATGGGGAGCTTGCCATCTGGAGCATCTGGGATCGTGAGGTTGCGAAGTAACATCCTTGCTGTCGCGATGTTCTGGCTTGCTCGCGTGAACTGCGACATGCCATGCTCATCATTAATGATGTGGTGGTATACCGCCCGGGCCTACCTGCGGGCGCGGGGCTCTGCGGCGTCCCTGGCGGCTTTACACTCAAGCTTCTCACGCTCGAATGTCACCCTCCGTTGGCGCTCCGCGAGCTGCTGCTCCAGGTTGCGGAGGTCGCGAAGCTGCTGCTGACAGGCCTCCGAGGACTGCGGATCGGGACGTTGGTGAGGTACCGGAACACCTGTCTGGTCCTCGGGCGTGTGGTTGTCGTCACCATCTTCGTCCTCCTCGTTGACGTGGGTGGGGTCGACCACGACCACGGATGGCGATGCGTCGCACATGAAGCACTCGCGGTCGTGGTCTTCGCTGGGACCGCTCAAGTCGGTGTCGAGCAGATAATCGCTGGCCTGGAGGAAGCCGCGTAGCGCCTCCTGATCCTCCAGGCCGTCGAAGTCCAGGGGGTCATCGCTCCCAAGGCTCGAGTCGGCGTAAGACGCGGCCTTGGGGCTCGAGGGAAGATCGGAGGTGGAACGAGAGTGGTGGGACGCGAGTCCCATGCATTTTCCTTTTGCTAGGTCTGCGTGGAACCACGCGGCCACCGTCTCCGCGTATGACATGGCGGCATTCTTCATGTCGAAAGGCTGCGCTTCCGAGACGGGCATTTCGTCGCGCCCGGGGGAGAGCAGCTGCCCTCCCGCGAGCTGTGTCGTCACGTTGGCGAACGCAAAATAGAGGTTGTGCAGGGATTCCCGAGTCGGCTGGGGTCCCATGAGCATGTCGAGCTAGTGCTCGAACTGAGGATAATTGGCCCGCGGGACGGACGGCCCGCGAGCGGTTTGTTCCCCGGAGGGAGACAGATGAAGGTGGGCCATGGAAGCGGCGATGGCGTCCATGACTACCTCAGGAGATGTCGTAGGGCGACGGAGAGCCAGGTCGGCGTCCTGCCCGTGGCACTGGAAATCCAGGCTACCAAAATGAATGATGGTGCCCGGAGCGAAACGAACGTGGCGATCAGCCATCCGAAACTCGAAAATACGGGTGACACGCAAAGTCCCCCTACCTGGCGCGCCAACTGTCGGTGTCTAAAATGGCGGGGTCTAGACGGCCAACGAGTAAATTTCTAAGCGTGTCGGAGTTCGGATGGTTACGCTCGGAGAACACGGAGGTTTATACTGGTTTGGGCACGAACGCCCTACGTCCAGTGTGTTGCGGGGTTGTATTACCGAGCGCGGAGAGCTCGTAGGGGGGAGCTACAAGCTTTGGTGAGAGAGGGGAGGTTGTCCCAGGTCTCGTGCGTATGAGGTTCTTGGTTCTGGTGAGTGCTCGCGTGTGTGCGAGTTTGAGTGTGTGTGAATGAATGTTGGAATGTCGAGAGAGCGAGATTGGGGGTCCATTCCCTCCCTTTATACGCAGGGAGAGATGAAGGAGTACAGTAGAGAGAGGGGGGGGTGACGTGGGCCCGGCTTGGGCTGCTGCCGAAGGAAGCCTTTGTCTTCATCATGTCTTCCTTCCCGAGGAAGATTGCGCTAGTAGACGCATGTCCGAGTCCTGTTCATCCTTGTCGAGCTGTAGTCATACGCCTTGTAATTGGGAAACCTGTTGTTCCCCTTTCCGGGTATGGGCGGAGGTTGGTCGCACAGGATCAGACACCCCCGCGTTCCGTCATACAGGACTTGATGAAGCCCTAATCCCTGTTGGGGTGTCCGCGTCCGCTGGAGACATGGCGTGGATATCACACGCGGAAGTCGTCGGTTAGACAGTACAGGACCTTGTACCGCAGGGTGAACAGAGGTCGGTATGTTGGCTCATGCCTTGAACCCCATCCCTGAGGACGGAGCGTACTGTGGACCTTTTGACTATGTGGGCTAGGGCGCCCCAAGCTGTGTATGGCAATGAGACCTCCGAGGGCGAGGGTCGTCACGGATGACGTTTGCCGGGCTCGGACGGGGCGGGAGAGCCCCTGAGGGTTGGCGGCGCCGCGGACGACGCCACCTTGGCTCGGGCGAGGCGGAAGAGGCCCCGAGGGTTGATGACGTCACGGGCGATGCCACCTTGGCTTGGGCGAGGCGGAGGAGCCCCCGAGGATTAATGACGTTACGGGCGACGTCACCTTGGCTCGGGCGAGGCGAAGGAGCCCCCGAGGGTTAATGACGTTACGGGCGACGTCACCTTGGCTCGGGCGAGGCGAAGGAGCCCCTTGATGGTGGTTTTTGTTTTTGTAGAGTCTGGTAATTTAGGTACCCTATTTCTGGGTATCCGACAACATGTTTAGCCTAAATCAAACCATTTTATAATGCATGCATATAGTTACCTTTCACAATCTATGGCGGATAAAAAAAAGAACCTTGGAATATAGGAGACAATGAATTCTTATAAAACACACTATATTAAAAAACACAATCATGGAAAAAGGTTGCGTCAATGTTTGAAATATAGGAGACAATAACTTCAGACTAGGTTGAGTGCAAGGTTAGTAAAGGACTTTTTGAGTTTTTTTATTAAATTATTAATATCTAGGTACTAGGAACACTTTTCAATAACCAATACAATGTGCTAGTCTAATAATCTGCATTAACCTTTTCTTCAAAAACAAGACTAATAGGCTCGCTAGGCTCGCTATCTTACAAAGTTGAGTGCCCCTTTTGCTTCCAAGTTTCAGCAACTTTCCACCATATATATATCCTCTCTCCTCCATCCCCAAACTGTCCATATATACAAAATAGTACCAAAGTACCAACAGAGCTATATTCTCTGTAAAGTGTTGCTTACTCTGTAATATCAGTATCATTCTCTGTTGAACCTACCCCCAACAAATACATCCATCTCAAGCTCGATCTTAACCCCTCTGAATACTTTCCAGGTCGTATGTGCACAACGCAAGTGCATGTGGTCTTACATTTCCCCCATCTTGTTTCTTCCTCTCTTTTTTTTTCCATTGTCTTTCTCCAATCCAATACAATCCAACAACTAAATTAACACCCTTACACTAATGTTATGGACTGGTCAGGTTTTTCATTTTCTTTGGCTTCATAACTGATTTTTTACTGACAGGAGAATACTGCCTTGCAATATACCAGCTAGATCTTCATGTTCATGCTACGTGCATGTCTCTGGCTCTACTGTAATGTGCCCCCAAAGGTAGGGGGCCAAAACTCCGGCGCCGCTTCGCTAGTAGCCACTGCGTAAGTAGTGCTTGCCACCGGAACAAGACACAGCCCTCGACTTCGCAGGTTCTCCTTCGCCTCGCCGCCGTCCTTCTTCGCCTGACAGGAAATGAAACTTTGTTAATTCAGTCATTGTGAGGAACCGAGGAAACATAACTGAAGGTGCAAGTGAATAAAAATAATTGGATAATATTGGCATATTGTAGATCAAATTGACCGGTACGAACTTGCACAGTTGCACTGCTTGTACAATATATACACACCCGTTGTTGCTGTAGCTGATGCACAGGCCGTCCGCACCTCAGGTAGGGAGAGCTAAGGGACTGTGCAGGGTGAGGTTCATTAGCTCGATCGAATCACATGAATTGGAGCAAATTGCAGCTTGACAATCATGTTGATCACGAACTTTTTTCAGATATTTGATCATGGTGAAGCATAGAATAATCTGTATACTTACAGCTACTTGATCGTGCAGGAACCTGATGTATTCGATGGCCTCGTGAAGAACTGATGCAGTATCCGTCTAAATTGCACAGGTGCGATGCGATGCGTCGAAAATGATATTAAGTCAAAGTTCATCGATCGACTTGTGACAAAAAATCTTGTGAATGTAGGTTTTTTTTGCCCTTAAGGGTACGTGCTCCTAGCACATCCACCGTTAGATTTGCATAGAGCACATTTAACTTTCCCCGACGAACAACATAGAACCGATGCAGAGAAATAATAGGGGGTCATTAGAAAGGGTACCTTTCCAAAAGGCGAGATTAGTTGCTGGAGAGCAGTGATTCTGTCCCCGAGCTTCTCTTTCCTCACCTGCGCCCGGACAAGAATATATGAAGAATCAAAGGCAATCATACTTCAGCTGAAAGATCATCATAGCTAACAAGAACATCTATGATCTAGCCCGAAGAATTGCATGTTGATCGAGCTGGAAATCAAAAGATGTGTCCGAATAATTGAAGGTGCAAGATGGTATAATTGAAGCTAACTGCCCGGTCGATCGGTTGCCTAGCTGCACACCTTGAAGGTCGGCAAAGGAGACGGCGTCGCGACCCGAGGCTTCTTCGCCGGCGCCGGCGAGCTGGGAACACTTCTCGTCACCGAAGAGCAAGCGTCGTCTTGTGTAGGTTCCTTATGCGAAGACTGCACCAGCAGAGAGGCCGATCGAGGCCTGACGTGAGAAGAAAACCCTAGCTGCTATCTGCTAGTGCTCTGCTGCGAACCTGCTGGCCGGATCATACCTTGAAAGCCTTTTGCTCTATGGCCTGCAAGAGGAGCGGCTTCGTCGTCATGATGGGCGGCGCCGGAGCTGGCGCTGGCATGTCGTCGCCGATATCCCGCGTTGACGACGAGCCAAAGAGGCTGGAGAATTCCTGTCGAGGGAACGCCGGCGCCTTCGTCATCAGCGCTGCCGACGGCACGTCGCCGACGCCGTAGCTGGAGTACAACAGCTGGTTGCTGCCTGCTGCGGCGTACTGGGATGCTGTTGCTGCCACGGGCGCCGCGCCGTCGTCTGCGTGGAGCTGCTGACCACGCAGGAAGTGGCGGCCAGCGTCGCTGTGGAGCTGGAGCAGCTTGTTGAAGCTGGCGGTGGCCTCTGGTGCCGGCGCTCTCCCGCCCCTGTCCGTCGATCGTTCAAATCGCCACGCATCACACATGTAACCGTGGAGAGATTGTGCATGTGTGCCAAGTTGAGAAATGAGCTATAGAATTCTCCGCTTACATGTAGGTTTGCGTCCAATCCACATGACGGGGTGGATCAGCGAGGAAGGATGGCGGGGCGGCAGCGTCGACAACGTGCAAAGCTGGGCGGAAGGGGGTGGTGCTTGTCGCCGCCGACTCGGCAGCGTCTTCCGGCTGGTCCGTGGCCGGAGCTGTGGAGCAGGATGACCCGCCGTCGTCGGCAATACGCGTGGAGCTCCACCAATCGTCTGCCATGGGACGGTTTGCTAGAGGCAGGGGGGCTTCACTAGTAGTGCTATCCCAAAGTAGTTTAGGGAAGGAATTGGCTCGTACTTGCCGGGCTTGGACTGAAAGTAAACGTGATATAGACGTGGACTATGGGATCAGATTGTGGAGGGCACAGGAGCCTCTGACTTCTGAATTCTGACCTTGTGACACAGCTTGTTTTGGTCCTTACTTTCGATCTGTTGATTGGATATATAGGGATGGTAATCGGCCCGGCTAGTCCTGTGCGTACTGCGTGTACACAGTGACTCGGCTCCGGTGTGTATAGTTTAGCGCAAGCGCCGTGTTCGTGAATGAACAGTACAGCCATATATACTTCCTTCATGCATCAAAAGCAAGTCATTTAGGACAAGGTTTGAGTTAAACATTAGGAATATAAATCATGAATAACTTTTAAGTTGTTGAGTTTAGAAATGTGAAAACCATATCAATAGATTTGTCTCAAAAAATACTTTTATAAAAATATACAAATATTAAATTTTAATAAATATTTTTCAAAAAATAAATAGTCAAAGTTATGCTTTGGAGATCGTGTCGCTGTCCTAAACGACTTGGTTTTGAGGTATGGAGGGAGTATATTATTTGACCCGCGAAGTTGACACTTTGGAAAGGTGGCCGGGCCCAACACGGCAACAATGGCAGATGGCAGTGCCGCTCGCGTCGAGGAAGAGGATGCTGCCACGGGCTGCAATTACCTAAGGAGCCCAGCTTATCAGTCATAATATAATTTTTTTTTCTCGTAACAAGATAACATTAGTTGACTTATCACAGTCGTAGAAACCATGAGCCAAACAGGCTCAGTTCTGTTCGAAGTCATGGAACATGGTTAGAGAACATCTATGACACTTTAGACATAATTACATATGATAGATATGTTTAGGAGATCAGTTTCAACTTTGCAAAAAAAACAAAAAGAAGAAAGAAACTCCAAAGCACCGGTCCACTATAAGCAACTCTACTCCAAAATTGGTCTCCCACCATGGAGTTAACTATTTGATTTGCATCTAATTTTAGATTGGGAACTTGAGTTTTTTGATGGGAATGACCCTTTGTACCCTTTTGGGAATGGTCCCTCTGCGTCTTTGTTGGTGGCCACTTGGGCATTGGCGGATCCAGGGAGTTGGGGGTTGTAGCCCGTCTGTGAGCATCAATTCTCCATTGAATAATTGTAGCATTAGCCCTAAATCGCCATTAAATCTTTATTGTCAATCATTATCTCCATTACTTAACCCTCTTGACTCCCTCCTGAATCTGCCACTACACTTGGGTGCATGCAAGTGGCACGGTGTGGGCGCGCTAGCGCAGATATGAGTGTTCAAGCAATGACTGTCACGAGCGAGCGAGTGGGCCTACGATGAGGCAGTCGCAATTGGGTGAGCGACATAGGGGAGGGGCACAAAACAGTTGAGTTTTGCACGTTGAGCGGCATTCGTGTGCTGGTGTAGGCGACTGGGCTTGTAGCGATTAGTCCCTCCGTCCTAATATATAAGGCGTAACCACTTTTTATTTTTGTCTCATAATATAAGACGTGCTCTCTCTAGACGCACATACATCGATGCAGCGTTGTGAGAGAGAATTAATTAAATGCGTTCTTGGTCTTTGAACGAGAGATAGTTACGCCTTATATACTGGGACGGAGGGAGTATATAGTTTATAAAACATTACTTGTATCATTTTCAACTGTCTCGGTCATTACGTGTTGATCATAAATATGGGATGCAAGTTATTAATGAAAGGCAGATTTGCCCATCACTTTTTCGACAAGAAGGGTAATGTTGATTTTGCCTGTAATGCATGTGTCCTATACATGTTTATTCAAGAGTAATGTATATGGGGAATATATTCTTGATGGTTTATTTGGATGACCATATATTTTTTTCACCTCAATGCACGCGTGTTGAGCTGAGTTAGTGTGAAATTATATTTAATTTAAATTATAGACCACCAAGACATTGACATAAGGCACATGAGCATCCAATCAAGGCCTTAGCAAAATACTGTGTCTAAGTCACAATTACGAAGAGTAGTCCTTTTCCTGTGAATAATATTGATGGTGTGGCTTGTAGCGTGGGTTATATACCACGTCGGTGATTTATTGTACCGTGTTGTGTTGTTCGCGGCCAAGGAAAGTTAGGAGTCTCTGTTTTGCACTAAGCTTAAAGCAACGGTGATTTATTAGCTATATGGCCGCGTGAAGGTTCAGCTCCGTCAATCTCAATCGTTTCTTCTTGTTTCCTATTTTTTTTCAAATAAAAAAGATCACTAGATATATAAGTATTATATGTATTTTATACAAAATTAAGTTAAACTCGTGACGGGAAACCATACGGAAATCAAAATCTTCTGATAGATAAATTATGACAGAGGAGTATCAGCACGGTTGATCGTTGTGTACGGTGGTAGTACAGTAGGTTATACGTGACATCAGGGTGCCGTTGCGCCGGGGCGGCGGCGAAGGCCCCACACGCTCGCACGCGTGCCTCCGCCCCCTCCCGGGTTCCGGTGCCTGCTTACCGTTGGTTCGGCGCAGGCGGGGCCGACCAATTTCCTTGTCCTTGGTCAAAAGCAACGAAAGCGACGGTCGCGGACGCCTGCGCCGCTCGCGGCTCGTCCATCGCCCATCGGCGACCTCAGAGCTGCGCTCTGCACCAGAACTCCGGCATAGGGAGCTCCAGTACACTAGTTCCTCCTACTAGTCAACTCATAGTGATAGTGTCCTAGACTCCTGTAGTGGTACTAACAATCTTCTCTGACCTTCCGCAATCAGCAGTCTCTTGCGTGGAATCTCTGCACGTAGCACCTTTCTGTCTGACAAAACTCTAGTGTAGTACTACTAAACAAAACGGCGATATTTATTCAGAGTCTCAGTGGACAGAAGAATGGGTGCAAATCTGTCCGACTGGGAATTTAGGAGCAGGTCCACCGTCCGCCGTCTCAGAGCCAGAGCCTCCAAGTCAACGACAACCGCTTGCAAGAATCAATAATGTCAGATTATTGTCATTTGTCAATGTAAATCAGAGACTGAGACACATGCAACTGCACAAGCAGCAGGGAAACTTCACTGCATGCTCGATCGACAGGCGCGTCGTCGTCGCCAGAATCCGCATCACGACGACGCGGCGGCCGGTGCTGTGGCGGCCGTGGATGGGGGACGACTGACTGATCATGCATGATGAGTTGATGACAAGAGGAGCAGGAGCCTGACGACGACGACCATGGCTCATGGCGGCTACAAGCAGACAAGGTTAGTTACGACTCGGACGCAACTGCTATATTTGAGGAATTATTAGAGCCTAGCTGGTCTCAGTTCAGTTCAGTTCATTGTTTAGCCAACGTAAAGCTTTCTGTAAAGCTCTTTGTTTCGCAGAATCTCTGTTCCTAATCCTGCACCCGGCCGTGTAAGTAAGTCTTTCCAACAAACCTTGTAACCTTGTGGGCATCGTATCCCTGCAAACTGCATTTTATTTTCTATATATGTCCAAAACCAGCCTTGCTCCCTGATGTAATCCTGCCTTATCTTTATGTAATCAAGAATAAACTGTACTGTTTCTTATGTTCTTGAGCTTTATTCGGTATGGTTGGGTGTGACCATACAGCCACTGAGTTTGCTTTCATCTATTATTATCCCACATTGGTACTTCGTCAATAAAACAAGTATCCACGTCAACTCTAAAGACTTAAATTACCATGCATGTCAATCAGAGAAAACAACATCAAACGGTACTGTTTTACATCTGATGTTAACTAATTAGAGAAATTTTACGATGGTTGTCGAAAAATGGACGGCTCACAACGTCCGATCTATCGGTTAAAAAGATAGAGGAACCAAGAGGAACCAGTTTGAGAGGTACCGAGAGCGCACAAAGTGCGTATTAAACTGTGGGCCCGTACGCACCCGGTGCATACTGAAATTGATGAGAAGATCACATTAAAAAAATTGTAATAATTCTAATTTCGAAATAAAATTATGTTATTAAGGGTGGTTTGGTAATTTAATAATAGAAGAATCATGTTTGAAGTACTATATGCATAATCGAATTAGTATGGTTCATGAAGTTCCTCATGTACCGACCACACCCTATCCACTCTCACAACAGTCGCTCGTTTCTTTCCCTTCTTCCTTCCTCCGATGGTGGCGGCGGCTGCCAGGGTTTGGAGCCGGGCAGGGATGCCTTGGCGAGGGGAGGGGAGATGAGGAGGCGGCGGAGCCCGGCAACAGCCGCTCCCAGCAGAGCCGGACCAGCTTCGTGGCCACGCCCCCGCTGCCGCCCCGTGCCTGGACCCGGACGTGAAGCTGCAGGCGGCGTCCGCCCTCGCCCACCAAGAAGCAGCGGCAGCGGCGAAGCAGGTGGATGGGGTAGGAGGAGGAGGAAGCAGCTGAGGAATGGAGGGGGGCGCCGGCCGTGCCAAACCTAGAAGGGCGTGGAGCCGGGCAAGGACGCCATGGCGAGGGGAGGGGAGATGAGGAGGTGGTGCGCTGCTTCCTCCAGATGCGCCGCGCCGTCGCCGCCGAGGCGCTCGTAGTCGTGCTCGACGGCGGGAACGGGATCCAGAGCGCGGAGCTGATGGTGACGTGGTGCATCCGCGAGGTGGTGGCCCTGGCGTGGGTGGTGTTGTGGGTGCTAAGCACGCGGGTGGTGCCCTGGCGAGGAGGGTGGAGATGAGGAGGAGATGGACGTCGAGGCGATGGAGGAGGAGGCCCGCGGCGCCGCTTCTGACCTCACCAAACACCTTGCATGGGAGCTCCACATCGGTGAGTTCGTCGGTAGACGCGGCTCGTCCTGTTTCTTATTACAGTGGCACTGAAATCACATTCTTGCTCAAGTTTGCCTTTTTCCACACCATCTCATGATTGTGCAGGCAGTCAGTCGCAGTAAGATGGTCGATAGAAGATACTCACTTAATAACCCCCCAGAACAATTGCCCATCATCACAACTGCGGACAGAGCTGAAACAAGTATTTCAAAGGTTAGTTTCTGGACACTAAACAAATTAGTTCATGGTGATCTCGAGGGCCTAGCTATTTCCAAAAGTTGAGTAAAAGCTGGTAGAATGTAGGTCTTCCGTCCATACTTACTTTATAAATCACGTTGCTGTTGTTCTTAATAGTTTAGTATTATCCCTGATGCCAACAGAATGATGCTTTGTCATATCTAGGGAGAAGTGACTAAAGTCATGAGTTATCATTATGCTTCGTTTTCTTCTTAATGATGTACTAGTAGAGTAGTAGTACGTGTAGTCAGGAATTGTGTCTCAATTCCAAATTTTGAACAGGATTTAGTAAGAGAGAGAGAGAATGGTACAAATTAATTACACTTTTTATTTGTTAAATTCCTGATTTTGTTTTGAATGCAGTCAGTTGCAGATTTGGCCTGGGAGATAGCTGTCCTTCAAGAGGAAGTTGTTCGCAAGGAACTACACCTGTTGTCCTTGTACAGAGCAGCATTCGATCAGTACGTCGGCGTTTCTCAGCCTTGCCAACTTCTTGAGCACTTCAATCGTTGAATATGTGCCCAAGATCTTGTGCAAGCTTTCAGAGGACATACTAAGGTGCATCTCTGTTGTCTACTGCAAGCTTTCACTGGTATAGCATTTGTCCATCAGTCAGGCAAGCTGCTCAGCTCATGTGTTCTGTTGGTTTCTACTAGGTTTTCTCCTCTGCCAATTTCTGCTATTACTAGCCCATGAACTGGAGATCTCCTTGACCAGGTGTGTTCAAATCTGAGAAAATTTGAGGTATGAAAATTGGTTGATGCAAATACTTGTTGCTTGATGCTTTTTTGCTGTTATTAGTGGCTGAATGGTAATGAAATATTTATGAAATAAAGATTGTACAATATGACCATAGCTACATGGCACTTGACAGTGGAAGCAAACAAGTATAGTTACTCACAAAAATGCTAGGATATTTATCTTCCGGATTGGAATCTGTGATTATCATTCGTCGATTTTGGTTTCTCGGGTGGTTACCCGCTGCAATTCTAATCACTGTATGTGCAGTATTGAACCATCATATAGTTTCTTGAATGGATAATTGATCCTCCTATCAACTGTTAGCACTTAAATTTTTATCAGAACACCCAAGCTGTAAAATCCTGTTTGGACTACTCGATTCAGTTGTGAAGACTGAAAATTACTGTGCTCGTGATGTAATCTGCTACCACACATTAACACATAGTTCAGTACATCATTTAGTTCTGAACACACATCATTCAATCCATGTGGACAAATTAAACAACAAATATAGCTTACTAAATAGACAGCACATAGTTCTAAAAAGGCTTAAAAGGGTCGGTCTGTTGTGGCCCTGGAAGCCTGACCCGTTGAACTCGTTTAGCGATAGATTCGGTACTGAATTCATCTATGACAGCAGGAGGAGTATTGACAACTATTCTCTTTGGTGGTCGTCCTCTCTTCCCTCTTTTCAACTCCTGTTCCTTTTTGAACTCTGGTTCCTTTCGTTCCATTCCCTCCTTTCGTGCTGGCCTCAGGGGTTGAAATTTTAGTGTCTACTATCTGCACATCGCTTGCATTTTCAGCCTGTTTGTGTTGGCGTTGTTCGTCCGGATTGTTCGCATAGTACTCTTCCTCCTAAGAATCATCAAGAAAAATGTTAGACCTAGTTATTTTGAACAATCTGGTTGTATAAGTTGTTGGAACCAGAAAACTTTCAATATGAATTAAAAGTTCATATTGTGATAGGATATTCGTATGACTGTTGGCGTTTCATGTTACGGTCAAAAAGGAGTAACCTCGTGCATATCCTCCGTTTAAATCCTTGCATTTGTGTCTATAGAAGCGAAAATAGTGTGCGTCATGCATATAGCAACTATTGAACGAGTCTATAACAACTTGGAATGAACAAGGATTTTAAGACTCACATCTGTGAAATGATAGGCCATTTGTTGTCTATCCCATGCTAGCATATAGTATATTATGAATGCCCCGCATGAATGACTGTAACGGAACATAAGAATAAGTAATTGAAGTAGAAATTAATATAGACAAGGGAAAAAGAGTACCCGTCTTTTTGCTGTGGTACCACATATTGGATGGAGATTACCTTCTTGTTGGTCCCTCTTTGCACAGTATACCCCCTGCTACCATTGTTGATTGCATCTAAAGATATGAATAAGAAATGTTAATAATAAATGTTGCAATTGTAATCACTGCACCTGGTAATCCCATTTTCAATGTATTGTGTAGGTTGTGTGCAATGAGCTCTTCTACAGTGAAGACTATGGTTGTGAGTTCCATCACTGAACTGCAGCCTAGCTATTGTTGCTTCTGATTTAACTGCAATCTTGATATTATTTCGGTGTTTTTTCATCTCTCATATGTCAATTATCTGCCTAACAATAGCAGTTGAACCACAATCCATGCACACAAGATATTCACAGAAAAACAGTCGTGGATCTAGAAAATTAAATGAACGAGGGGCTGATCAAAACATGGTACCAAATCAAAGCAATCTAAATGTCACACATTGAAACACGATGATACAATCTCAGCAATTTTGAGGGTTAGTGGTCTGACATTTTTTGTAATGATTTTCAGACGCAGCGGGCGGGCATGCATGAGTGAGTGATCCAATCTCAGCTACGTTCTGTGAACCAGTTGAGAAAGCCAACTCAAGACATTCAGTCACAGCAGGACTTGCCCAAAGTATAGGATTAAGGTCAGTTCTTTCTTTCAGTTATGTCTGACCTTGCTGATATTTTTGGTTGAATTGTATACTGGGTTTTCATCTCAATTTATGCCAATATTGTCCAAAATGTGACTATAGTTGCTCAACTTGGACTTTTGATTGTAATGTTTATTCACATAATTTTGCTTTGTTTCCAGGAATCAACCTCTGCGTGTGTATAGCATGGTGAAATATGCTGCAATAGCACGAGGTGATGTTGTCATCTTTATGAAATTTGCAAGAGCTGGATTCAAATAGAAGATATGGGATCATGCTGCGGGGGTGGTCATCATTCAGGAGGCTTCATCAGAGATTTTTTTAACGATTTACAGACGCAGTAGTAGATCTTAGTACTATTTTCAATGAATTTTATGTACCACAATATCAATTCGTACTCTGATGTATTCGTATTTGAACTTTATGTAACGTATGGATGGTCTGTTGAACTAAAGCGATTCTCGGCTAAGAAGGAGCAAGGAATGAAATCCGTCGTGGTTTCACGAACTACCGGGGTTATGAAAGCCTAAGGACAAAAATTTATCGCATCGGCGATTGATTTTTGAACTTAAGTTTTATTAATTTGGGCGGGTTTTTGTAATTTGGGCGGTTCTGTTACAGTAGGCCCAGCGCTAGGTTCCTTTTGGGCCATATTGGGCTAAGGTGGCTTGGTGGACCACGAAGTTGCCCATTTAGTCCTATAGTATTTTTCATTTTGATGTCATTTATTTTAAAAAATAATTTTGAAGCAGCAAATTATTTGCAATGAAAAGTTTACAACTATAAAGTTGTATAACTCATTAGTATGTACAATATTTATTTTGCTCATTTCTTTATATGACAGTGAAAGTAAATTTGTGAATAATATTAGAACAACCATGTTGGATGAACATATGATCAAACAACCAAAATAAACTTTGTAGAACTCAAAAATTTATGAAACATTGTAGTTGATAACTTTTTGATTTGAGATCATCTTGTCATGCAAAATGCATTTGAGTTTGTTTGAATTTAACATTTAAAATTTTCAAACAACCTCGGATGGAAAAAGTACCAAAATAAACTTTGTAGAACTCAAAAAGTTATGAAACAATGTAGTTCATAACTTTTTAATTTGAGATCATCTTGTCATGCAAAATGCATTTGAGTTTGTTTGAATTTAAAATTTGAAATTTTCAAACAACCTCGGATGGAAAAAGAACCAAAATAAACTTTGTAGATCTAGAAAAGTTATGAAACATTATAGTTCATAAATTTTTGATTTGAGATCATCTTGTCATGCAAAATGCATTTGAATTTCTTTGAATTTAAAGTTTGAATTTGTCGAACACCCTTGGCTCGAAAAAGAACCATAATAAACATTGTAGAACTAGAAAAGTTATGAAACATTGTAGTTCATACCTTTTTTATTTGAGATCATCTTGTCATGCAAAATGCATTTGAATTGCTTTGAATTTAAAATTTTAATTTTTCAAACAACCTCGGATGGAAAAAGTACCAAAATACACTTTGTAGATCTAGAAACGTTATGAAACATTGTAGTTGATAACTTTTTTATTTGAGATCTTGTCATGCAAAATACATTTGAATTGCTTTGAATTTAAAGTTTGAATTTGACAAACACCCTCAGATGGAAAAAGAACCAAAATAAACTTTGTAGAACTCAAAAAGTTATGAAACAATGTAATTGATAACTTTCCAAAACCGGTTTAATAGTTGATGGGGTTTACGTAGAATTAAAAGTTACTATTACCGTCAAAATTTGAATGTGTTTCCTTTATATTGAATGGTATTAGCAAAAAGTCAAACTTTGAATACAAAAATATATTTGAAAAAGGTTTTGGAGAAAAACAAAAACAAAACGATGGAAAAACAAATCAAAAGAAAGAGAGAATTTTAAATGGCTTTTGAAAGAGAAAGTAATCCAAAGTTTAATTTAAAAATGTTTTTGAAAGTGTTTTTGAAAATGTGTTTTGAAAAGAAAGATGATTAAATAAAAAGATTGGAAACCACCTTTTCGCTATCTGGCCTCAGGCCCAAACCTCCTGGGCTTCTTCCCTTGGCCCACGCTCTCCTTTTCTCCTCCCTCGGCCATCCCACTCCGGCACGGGAGCAGTCCTCCCCTTCCTCCTTGCCTCTGATGGGTATGGCCCGCACGTCAGCTCCTTCCCTCCCACTCTCCGAGTTGGAGTCCGAGAACGACTCCCAAATCACCGCAACTGAATCCCTCTGATCCCGATTTCTCTCATCTATTAGCCGCCTTACCCCCCCCCCAGAAACGAGCCGTAGCGCCTCCGCAAGCTCCAGTCCGCCACCATCACCATTGAACCCCCTCGAGGTCCCCTGTCATCCATCGCCATAGCCGGAATCGCTTCACCGAGCCAGCAGCCACCTCTGCTTCATCAACGCTCGTGTGAAGCCTTCGGGTGAGCTCACGTCCCTCCCTTCCTTCTCACAGACCGCTCTGATTCGTTCCAGGATTGCTTACACCACCTCGCTGCCGTTGCAGTGGATCACATCCCGCGTCGGCAAGCCGCCGGCCCTTGCTGTTTCCATACCGAACACACGAAGCACCCAGGTGAGTTTGCGTTGCTCCCCACTTCCTCCAGTTGCAGGAGCAGGTCGACGAATTTTTCACTATACATACATGTTTACGATTGATGTTTACAACTGATTCGTGGCCTGGGCCATTTGTCACTTCTTCCCACTTTTCATCTTAGCAGTCGAATATTGTAGTACCTTTTTTAATGCAAGTTTGAAAATGTATATGAAGGATGCCAGAACATGGATTTATAAGGAATTGTGACAATACCTCAAATTGTTTTCTTAGCGTCAGAGTTGAATTATAGATGCAGAGCTTTGCACCAAAAGAGGGGCAAATAGAAGCAAAGGAAAAGCATAAATACACAATTTTTATTATCCATGGCAAGAGCCTTGTGGACTTGAATAAAGGCAAATAATGTTGTCACTTAAATTCAATACAATAGTCAAAATATACCTCAAGATCAGAAACCGTAGAGCTCTTGCCTTCCTGCTGCCCACCAGAAGTGACAAGAAGAACTGTAGGCATCTTCAATACGCGTACCATTTCCAGCAAACATAATATTGGTTCACCTAGCAATAAACAACATAGCTTAATAAATCCAACAGCCCATGGGTCATGTAATTTGGAAGTCACGTTAGCTTACTGATAACTGAATATCAGCTGCAACTTGTAATAGGACCACATTGTCAAAGAATAGAGCACTGTTAGCAGAAGCAAGATAAAACCAATTTCATATAGAGCACATATTAAAATTCACAAAATTGTAACATAATTTGCTGTTGTCAAGAGAAGTCTGCAAGCAATTGCAGATCAAGTTTCCTTGCTACTGCAGTTCAAATTCCATGCAACTGCATAGCAATTTCAGATATTCACTGCTTGTTTTCACAGGCATTGCATCAAATTATCTACACGGCCTATTTGTATACTTACTGTTTACTGTTTCAGATGTTTACTGCTTGTTTTCAGAACTAGTATATTATTTTTATTCTCTATTACTGTCAATGATTCACTGGCCAAAACTGAATCCATTTTTTTGTCTATGATTTATGAAACTGCTACGTCAAAATACAAAAGGTACCATGGATCCTAGCAACCACATGCAACAAGTTTAGAATTCCCTGAAGAGTGGGAGGAGAAGGCTAGCAAACTTAAGGCGGACTGTGAGAATTTGAAATTGAAGTTACAGCTTCACCGTTCTGACACTAACATCAAAAACAGACAAGAGCGACAGCAAAATGACCGATACATAATTTCTCAGCGAAAACTGCTGGACACAGGGTCAACCATTGAGCAGAACGACATTGCCGTGAACATGGAGGTAAAGTTGGGTCACCTGCTGCAAAAAGTGTTACATGATCAGCGTGCTGCCTTTGCTGAGAAGATGAAGAAGGAACGCGCCGTCTTAAATCAAGTTTTATCAAAGACCCTTGAAGAAAATGAGTTGTAGCTTGCTATTCTGTCATGGTTATGTGATGCTCTATATCTGGTGATGAGTTACTTTTGCAGATGAAGCACATGTAGTAGTGCGCCCACGCTAGCTATTTGCGTTGCTCGACGCTGCCTTGCGGCCTGGGTGCTCGCTACTTCGGTCCTCACATACGGGAGTAGTCAAGTGCTCTTTTTTTTATCTGTACCAATACGAGTAGAACTTATCCTATTACCTAATTATGTAAGATCTGATGTAAGTTTGTACAAATGATAAATAATAACGTGGTCTATAATATGGCATAAGCTCGATCCGGCCACAGGGTTCCTGGGTCCATGTTGTGCGACTAACTGATCTCAGCCACAAGTGTATATATCCTTGAACAGCTGAATGAAACACACAAAAAAGTTGTGCTCGCATACTGCAAATTCCAAGCCCAGCCAATCACAACACGAATCCAGGTTGATCCAAGCACATGTAGCGAGCGGCACCAACCCTGACCTTTCCAGCTCCGAAAGCACAAAATTTATTTTGGTAGTTGAAACAAAAAATTTAACCTAAGTTGCAAAAGATTCCAAAGTTTTTAGAGTTCACGATATATACCATAAATTATCTACAATACTGAAAGCACCAAAACATTTTTTGGCAGTTGAAACAAAAAATTTAACCTAAGTTACAAAAGATTCCAAAGTTTTTAGAGTTCACGATATATACCAAAGTTTTTAGAGTTCACGATATATACCATAAATTAATGACAATGACAGATAGAATAATTTGAACATGAGCATAAATATTTTGGTCATCAGTGAAGAATACATGGCACATACTGAAATACTCCGTAGTAATTTGAACATGACGATAAAGACAGTTGCATGTCGTCAACACACTAGAAAAGGAAAAAAATGAAAACAATACAAGGAGCCATTCAGCATCACCATATCCATGACACATATCGGAACTTTTGGCCCAGTCACCAGCTAGGTGCTTCACAAATTCGTGACAAGGACTGTAATATAATTCAGTGCAAGTCTGAACACTGTGAGTCTTGACTTTCCTACACATAAACATCACCAACATCCAGATTATAGCTTCTATGGTACATGTTCATAGCAGCTTGTTCTAGATCTACAAGGAGGCATGATCGCAGAGCAGTAAATAATTCAGAGGACAAGAACTACCAAAGATATAATTCAGTGTTCAAAAAATTTAACCTTGAAACAAAAAATTCCCCACCTAAGTTACAAAAGATTCAGTCCCTCCTTGCCAAAGAAAAGAACGGCCGGAACCATCCCATGTACTATCTGAAGATTTACGCCCTCCTTGCCAAAGAAACGAAACCCAAGGGACAGAACAAGTACGGTCTTCATGTGGCCTAGGACTTGGAATGATACAACAGAGAACCGCCCAATGCAGATGAATTGGCTCAGATTAACTCCAATGGCGATTAAGCATGAGAGTGCCAGGAAAAACTGCAGAATCAAGGTCATGAACATATTAGAATAATCTCTTGGAAGCAGTCCCAAACTCCATTGTGCCCAACTGGCGATATAAATCTAACAGTTTTGCATTTTATCAGAGTTTTACAAAAGACCAATAAAGGACCTCAACTCAAGGATAAGAGCTATTACTGCTACCAAATGAACAGAGCTAGCAACTAAAAATTGTACCACCATGCACAATTGAAGAGAATCATCCGGTTAGGTCTGCAAGACAGCCAATATCCAAGACCAATCATGCCTGTAGTCTCAACTGCTCTGTGCTTAATCTAATAATTTCTAGAAACAAACTCAAAGTAAACCTATCTTCTGCCACATGTTTGCACATAGAAGAAACTGACATCCAAAAATTAGACTAACAATCAGTCCAATTGATTGAACCGGTCCATTGAATCAAACAAGAGTCAGCTCATAAATTGGAGAAGCAAATTTGATCCACAATTACTTGAAGAAATAAGTCCATTCTTGAATATGTGCATACATGTACAACAACTATGCCATTTCAGCTATCACGAAATACAATTTCCTAACAATTGTCAATTTCCATAGGCTCTAAGAGCTAACCTGTGACAACATCTCGGGGATCACTAGAAAAAGCATACACTCTAATGCGCTAGCTAGGCAAGCATCAAATCTACATTGGCAAAATATTGTTAACTGTCCTACAATTAGAGAACTGCACAAACACATTGCTGCATTCCTAGGTTGAATATACGAGATAAATCAAATGCAAAACAAGTGCATAGGAGGGAAACCTTGGCCTTCTGCAATTGGAGCTCGATCATATCAGACACGTAATCGGAGGCCACCGAGCGAGCGTTGTCCACGGCGGGGACGGTGGCAAGCGCTCTCGACGGAGGGCACGGGATGACCAGCGGGGCCAACCACGTCTCCTCGGCAGCAGCGCTGACAGTGCCGGCGGGGGCACGCCGTCCCTAGAGGCCGCTCGCACCAGTCGAAGGCACTGGGGAGGAGGGAGGAGGGAGGAGCGACGGGTGCGGGTGGGGGCAGACCGCCGACGCCACCAGCGGCTGCGACAGACAGTTCGGACGGGGGCGCGGCGTCTGCAGGTGTCGCTCGCACCAGGCGGAGGCGCCGGGGAGGAGAGTGGATGGAGGAGCGACGGGCGCGAGGCAGGGCTGGCCGGCGGCGCCGTCACCGTGCGAGGGTGATGGTCAGGCGGCGGCGGCAACAGCTAGGTCTAGGTTTGGGCGAGAGCACGGCCGGCTCACGTTGCTTTTGCGTGGCGTGGGGGCTGGTTCCGTGCGTGAGCGACAGCTTGCGGGGGAGGAGGGGAGGGCCAATTACAGTACTAACCTTATCTGTCAAAATTTCATTACGCCAAATAATTTAGTTAGGAACCATTAGGAACTAAGAAATACCCCCAACCACTGTAAAAGGTCTCAACTAATTAATTACCATGGTT
This sequence comes from Microstegium vimineum, assembly GCA_022036555.1. Lineage (NCBI taxonomy): Eukaryota > Viridiplantae > Streptophyta > Magnoliopsida > Poales > Poaceae > Microstegium > Microstegium vimineum. Next base: position 2,196,159 of record CM039127.1, on the reverse strand, counting down.
ATCATTACATAAACAATTAGTCCAACATGGCATACCAATTCTTTTATTATACACCACTGTACTGTATAGATTTATGGTATACTAAATAACTCTTCAAAGTTGTGATTCAAACAATCTTGTAATATATAAAACGTCAAATGAAAATAGATATATAAAAAAAATCTAGCCTCAGTGAAAAGCAAACAATGTAATATATGCTCTCACTCGCCGACCACGTAGACGAGCTGCTGGTTAATTCAAATAGTTGACGCTGATTGCAACTCTAAGTGGATGGGTCTTAGGCGGGGAAAAAAATGTCTATGTTAAGGGAGTGCTCATGTTAAGGTGGACCTCTCCGCATGTCTAACAGCAGAGGGTATACATCAATGCAACGAAAAATATTAGCCTAGCAAAATATACTATATTTGGAATCGACAAAAAAAAAGATCCGCAGGAAGAAAGGAAGAAGTGTGCATTGTTCCACTAAACTGGACCCCCTACATCGAGGTCACAACATTAATCAATAATATGACATAGCTTCAAAGAGGCTGGTTGAACTAACTTCTTGCAACAAAACCTACAGAAGCATTGATCTAGCTAGGCATCAAAATGTTTCTTAAAAAAACTAGGCAGAAAAACACTAGAGTGAAATTCTATAGGGGCAAATGAGTGTACAATCTATTTGCAATGACCATGAACCCCATATTTTGAGTCCAATGTGTCAATCAAGCGGCAAAGCAATTTTAGGATATGGCTTGCACATTGCTGATAGTGGCCTCCCATGATAAGGAATGTTGACGAAGCCAATGATCTGAGCTAGAGAGGAAAGTGAAACATATGAGACGTATCCATGCTAGAGTTCGCCGAGCTTGGACTAAAAGCCTGCAAACGTATATTAGTCGCCTAACCCAATAGGACGGGAAAATGAAGTTAGATCGAATCCATTGCCCCATAGCAAAAACATTGCAAGAGACTCTCAGCTGCCGCCACCACCCTCCGCACGACATCGCATGGATCCCCCTCTTCTCTCTTAATCAGTGATATCGCTGATATCGCCGGCTAATAGAGGAGCGGGGACATAGTCTCTTTTTCTTTTTTTAGGTTATATTTCTTGATAATTGTCGATCTAGATTTTTGGTTTCTAGTATCATTGTGAGGTGGTGACAGCGATGGAGCTTTGGAATAAGATCTCTCTGGTCTCTACCTGCCTCGATGGCGTTCAATCTGACGTCGGTGACGAGCTAGTAAGAGTTTGGTGTGTCAGATCTGTTGATCCTTTTTTATCTTGGCATTTTATGTTTTTATCAAAGGTAGTAGTCAGTTGGCTTTCGATGTAGCAATCTCAACCTCTTCTTTTTTATCTGCTTGACGGCAAGGTCCGACACCTTCAACATTTTGTTTTGATGGTGAAGGATTTTAAGCCTACAATGTTAGAGGGTTCCTCTAGCTGATGTTCTTTTAGTGGTACACTCGATCTCGTTGAAAGCAACGAGTGGCTTTTGTGGTTTTTAAAGCCTTGTTTGGTAAGGGTGTTTGCAGTTGTATCTTTTCTTTTTCTTGTTTTGTCAATTTAGTGTGGTATTCAAGCTCTGGCAAGCACTGGACAATCGAAGGAAGAAAACTATTAATTTGGTCCTGAATGTATTTATGTTTTAGAGATAATTTCCTATCTTGTTGTCCTATTTTGTATTGGCCTTTGTTTTACTTGAGATATATATGTTGTAAAGTGTTCTTTTGAGTGTCTTTTATCAGCAAAAAAAAAAACCTTTGTCACCACCTGCATGCAAAACGAGATGGTCCTTCACAAAAGTCAAGAAGTGTCAAGGTCGACCTTAAAGATCCGCGATCATGACAACCACTCTCAGGAAGAAACTTGACCTGATTATCGTCCAGTTGTTTAAGTCAAGGCTGATTCCCTGGAAATGCGAGTGAGTGGATTTGTTTGGCCTGTTAGGGTTTGTTTGGGACTGCTTCGTTCCACGGTTTTCAGCTCTGCTTCATGTTTTTTAGCCAAACGGTTTCAGCTCTATGCACACGGCTCCAGAAAAAAGGTGGAGTTATGAGAGCACCTAAAGAGGTGCTCCACAAAAACCTGGAGTTCGTGGAGTTGCTCTACAGTGGAGTTTGTGGAGCTGAGTAGTCCCAAACAGGCCTTAGTCAACACGTTCACGACGTCAAATCGAGGCGTTGACTAGCGTTAGGCGTGCTTCCCTTTAAGCATACAGCACCATCAGTGCCGAGATAGAGTAGTACCGATCATTTGTCAAGATATTTTTCTCATGCAGCCACACATAGGATGTCTCTGATATATGTTTACATGACAACGTACTACTGATCACATCTTTTGCAGTGCACATCTGCTGCTGCATACGTAGCGGGTAGTTTTTTAAGTTTCTTTCACAGAAGAAAATAAAAGGAATCCTAGACTATTTTTAAATCACAGAGACTACTTTTATGCTTTTTTGGTCTCTTGTATATTTGTATTGGAAAACCTATACTTCTTTTTTCCCGATATTATCCCGCCTCTAGATTTGCCGATCAATACGCACACATTATTTCCACATGACTAATTTGAAATCTTCTTTTTTTCTCTCAAAAATATTTTTATATAAAATCAAGAATGAAAGTGGGTGTTGAAAAGTCTTGAAGATGCTTTTAAGATGTTTAGTCGCAAAATATTGTCCAGAAATCATAACAAACCATCTAAAACTTATACACATGACATGACTTCGACGTATATCTTTAATATGGCAAAGTTATACACATAACTTATGTAGTATAACCTGTTTGTCTATTAAATTATGTAAAAAAATTGTATCGCAAAAGTTACGATAAAAAATTATGGTGTTAAGTTTTGTTGTACAAAATACTTTCTCCATTCATAAATTATAATCGTATTAGACTAGACAAAAAAAAGTCAAACTTTATAAATTTTGACCAACAATTAGTCAAGTTATATGAATGTTTAGAACATAAAACTTACAATAATAGATTTGTGTTAAAAATATTTCTAAGATAATATTAATGTTTTAGTCATTGACTATATATTATAAGAGAAATTAATGATCAAAATCCATTTTGTATGGCTTTTTCTTTGGTCTAATACGATTAATTAACATTTTTGAATGGAGAGTATTATATATCATCAAAGTCGTCAGCATAAGTTATAGAAATAAGTTAGGCTCTCGTGGAGCAGAATAGGTTGAAGAAGGGAGTTAATTTGTTATAGATGGGATTAGATATGGAGTGAGTTTTAACCCATTAGCAGGCCTATGCACGGCCCACCCCATCCCGGGTTGCCCCTGACCTCACCCACAGCGTGGCGGGGGCCTCGGTCCAAGACTCAACAATAACCAGCTGAGTCCGCGGGCCGCCCACACGACCTACAGCGAGGCGGGGGCCTTTAGTCCAGTCGCCAGTCACGCCACAACGCTCGGCCAAAGGCCGAATTGTTCGAGATCAGGCACGGGTCGTCGAGAAAAAAAAACACATAACGCCATCGGGCCGGTGCCACGGTTGATTCGAAAGTCCCAAAAGCTGCGGCTCCCACTCCATGCAGTGGCAGGCACCTGGTGGGGCAGTACGTACACATCGCTACAGTGACAGTGCGTGTGCTCCCGAATCATGCCGCTGCACGTACAGTATGCCTCATCTTGCCTTATCTACAGCCCAGCAACTGATCTGGACAAGGAACGACAACCCGGTCCGTACGTGTACCGTGCACGTGTTCCTTGTCTCTCTCCGCCGAGCAGACGAGCGTGTCAGCCGGGTACTTGCCTACGCACATTTTTTTTTGTCGCGAGATTTAAGGCTTCTCCTTTGCATCATGCGATTCATAAAGGAATTTATAGGGATGGGTTCTATACGATCCTTTGGAATAAATACGATCCTTTGGAATAAATGGTCCTATAATTTCTATAGAACGGCGCATTGCATAGTAATTTTAGAGGAAATCTAACATGAACATCTTGGAACTCTTTTTTTCTTTTTGCCCATTTCTCTTTTCTAATTCCTTTGTTTCTTCTCTTTGGTTTCCAAATGCTCGATTAATTAAGTTTCCTACATTTCTAGATTTAAGATGTAATGCATCATAAAGAGATGTTATGGGTTGAGGGGGTAATGTAGAATGAGAGGAGAGCTCATTCTAGAAGGTGTTTGATTGCGGGACGGTGAAAGATAAGGTGGTCTGTAAGGAGAATATTCCTCCCACATAAGAGTTATCCTAGTCTCCCTGGTCTCCTACAATGGAGGGGATGGACACATCCTCATTGGACTTTTTTTTTCATCCGTCTATATCCACAAGGTGAGCATATGAAGGCGAAGAGATCGCGACGAGCCGATGCAATGCACTTTGATAGCTGGCGACATTGAGATTGTGGCAGCTCACTTGGAGACCCTCCTATTGGTGTGGGTGATGTGGATGAGTGGTGGCCATCAAGCGTGTGGCAATGGAGCTTATGCACGGCCGTTTGAGATTTTTTAGACCTAGGTCGACAACTAATATAGAGGCCTATAATCCACTTTCTAAAAATCACCAAGTTATCAAGATTTAGTGAAGCAGTTGTATTAGTCATACTCTTGAAAATTTTTGAATAGCCACTATTATAAAAAGTTCGTCATCACCAGTCCCAGACTTCTCATCACCGTTGGTTTTGGCTCTCGGCGATGAAAGTCATTGGTAATAAGAATAGTCATCATCGCACGTCTATTTCTTTTCTCATTAATAGATTCAAACTTTCTAGACGACGTTATATCCCACGGTTCTCAAATTTAAATAAACAATACACAAGTAATACTTAAAAAGTAAACTATTAATAAATTAATCAGCAATATATTACAGCAACCATTGAACGGTTAAAAACTCTTTCTTTTTTATTGTAGGCTGCTCTTTCGTGAATGAAAAATAGAAACCGTCGTAGAAGGTTAAAAGCTTTCCTAGACTTGTGCAGCTGTGCGTCTTGTATATTCCGTAGAATAAAAGCCCATGTATTTAGACAGTACTATAATGTCTTAATACGAGTACTTATTACTAATCTACCATACTAATACTAGTATTAATCTACTATACAAGATGAGGCCTATCTGACCCTGAGGCTTAGTGCGGGGGCACACCCTGCCCACCCCTAGGGCCGGCCCTGAGCTTATGGTAGGCATTGCGTAGCGTGGAGTTGGGCTATAATGTCGGGCAGGGCGGTGACGTACGTATTAGGAGTTCAATTTCGAGCTGAGTGGCAGTGCATCATGTGAAAAAAAAGATAAGGCCGTAAGAAAAATGAAAAATATTATAATTATAGTAGAGAGGATAAGCGTGTGCTCTGGTGTCGGAGGTGGAGCCCCACATCAAAGCCTAATTTTTTTTGGCTTCGCATCCGTACAACGAAAACGGCTCTAGCTCCTCACATCATCAACAGAAATGGTTCCTTCTCTTATGTGCATTTGGTGCTGCTCCGCCGACTGCGATGCTGGAGTCCATGCGGGAGCCATACCAAACAAGACCTTTAATTAAAAAGCTTCATATGATCTTTGGATGCCTTAGTCTAAACCAAAACTAGAGTAAATTTATCCTCACAAATAGACATGGAGTATGGAGCAATCCTATGATTCCTATTCCACTCATCTCCAAACCAAACATACAGGGCCGATGAGAAACCTCATGTGTGTCGTTTCAGTACTTCAGCACTGTACCGGCCGGCTTCTCGACACATGTAGGAGTACAATATTTACGTGTACATGTAGGTGCCTTGTCTTATCTTGCTTCCCCCCTTTTTCTTGTGTTTCAACAAAGACGTACGAGTAGGTGCACTGTTCGTGTGGCAGACGGGCAGTGGCATCATATCGCAGCACCTATTGCTAATTTGTGGTCACATGAGCCAGATTAAAATCTATGTATGGCGAATCTATCACTACTCGTTTAATTATACAATATACTAAAATTTACTACATAGCAGCTCATAATTTTTTTATATATCAGCTCACGAACATACCGTACAAGCACTAAGTGTCATCGATGGTATGGCTTCTGCCGCACCTCACCATTCTGGTGGTCACATGAACGGGGTCGACGAAGAGGTTTCGACTAGGAGATGGTGCCTGTAGTAAGCTACAGAGTTTATACTGGATTTTTCGACTCAGAGACAAACCCAATCGAATTGCATCTTTATGTACTCTATCTATGCTTGAATAAATAGATTGCTATAGTTGTTATAGATGTTATTATTATTATTTCTATAAAATTAGTTAAACTTTAAATTTTTTGACTAGTACGGATTATAGAAATTAATTTATTTAAGACATAAGGGAGTTATGCTCAGCACCGCGTCAGATCCAGTGAATGAAGAGGGACAAGATGGATTGAGGCTTTGCAAAATCAACCGACAAATCACGACACGAGCTAGCTGGACACAGGTGTCATATACTACATTTTTTTACATATATAAAAGTCATGTTTGGATTGGAGGGACCAGTGACTAGTGACTTCTATGTAGTAGTCTCAAATAGCAGTTCCCTTGAGACTTCTATGTAGTAGTCACTACTAGTCCCTCTAGTAGTCCAAATGTTTGGTAAAATTGAGACTAATTGAGACTAATTAGTAGTCACTAGTCACTAGTCCCTCCAATCGGTCAAAAAAAAACCCGCCGGCTACATATATATAATTTAGGCCCCGTTTAGATGGAACCCAAAAACCAAAAAATTTCAAGATTCCCCGTCACATCGAATCTTGCGGCACATGCATGGAGTACTAAACGTAGACGAAAAAAAAACTAATTACACAGTTGATCGAGAAATTGCGAGACGAAACTTTCGAACCTAATTAGTCTATAATTGGACAATTTTTACCAAATAACAACGAAAGTGCTACAGTAGCCAAAAGCCAAAAATTTTTGGCACCGTCGGCGGTCGGGTGATATGATGATCTGATGAATCCAGCCAGCTGTGTGTGGTGATCCATGGACCCCGATCGACGACGGGCCGGAGGAAAGGCGGGACACGACTACACGAGCATATAACTAATGCGAGCGCGCGGCCGCCGGGGACATTCCTTCGTCGCCATGCACGGGGGCGCCTTCGATCGACACTGACACCCCCTTCGTTCACGGTGCCGTCGCCGTCGCCGTGGACACCACGCCCCCGGCCGAAAGGAACAGCGAAGCAAGTGAGCAGCGGCACAGAACTGCAATCTACGCATGCATGGATGGAGCAGATGAGATCGCGGTGGGTCGGTTTGATTGATTGATTGATTGATTGATGCGTTCATGGGAACGGATAGGGCTCGTGAGGCCGGCCTTAATGCGCGCCTTAGGCAGATGAGATCGATGAGGCCGTACTACATGTTACGCGAGCGCGCACCTTGAGAGGCCACGGCCGCAGATGCCCCGCCCTGCCGGCCGCTCCTCCACCTTTTCCAAAGCCGGGCCACGGACAGCGACCGCACGCACGGGCACCGCCCGGCGATCCACACGCCCCAGCCTGCCAGTTCATACTCGCTGGAACTGGAACCCGACCTGCTGCAGTGGGCATTGCTAGCTGCTGCCGTCGGTCGGGCTCTGGTGGTGGTCCGCCGGCCGGCCCCTGATCGATCGATGGATCCACGCTCGCGGTAGCTAAGTTTGCGACGAGAGCTAGCCGCCGAGGCATGCATGCAAGAACGGCGACGCGACGCGACGACCACCGGCGGGCTGGCTGTGGATCGAGCGAGCGACGCATGCATGCATGCGCACGGAGGACGACTGGGAATAAATGCATGTGGGGGTTAGCTAGCTGCTGGGCCGGGGCACACCGCGCGCGCGGGTGGTGGCAGCCATGTGCCGGCCGCGGCACAGGGGAGCGCGCGGCAGCCAAAAGGAATGTCCCGACATGTCACCGGGTGCGGACACGAGACGTGATCGGTCGTCGTCGCCACCCCGGGCCCCGGCCCCCTCTCTGCATGCGTGCATGCCCGTGACCAGTGTGCAGTGGGCGCGCGTCGCCATTATTGGCAGCCGCGCGAGCGAGCGCGGTCCCCGGTCGGTACTGTGTGTTCGTACGCACGAGTATGGTGTTCCACAGGGTGACACGCCCCTGGCGAGCGCAGCAGCCAGCAGATGTCAGGAAAAGGTGGTATCCATCTAGAGTACAGTTCTACACGCGGTATAGTAGTAGTACTGTACTAGTACGTACTACAGTACAAGTCTACGGAGTACTGCACGGCACAGAATGAATACAGATGATATTTTGCACTGGCACTGTGTCGTTTTCAACGCCCCGGACAGATGCCACAAGCTAGCTCGGCCGCTCGGGACATGCATGGCAGGACAGATGATTCCTTCTTTGCCGATATTTTTCGCGTGACGCGACGCGACGATCGAGCTAGTAGACGTAGCCGTAGGTCCCAGCGCCACCATATATGCGCACTAGCGAGAGCGAGGCGAGCTGCCGCTGCATGCCTCGCCCTCGCGTCGTGTCACCCCGGCCCACCCGGAGATAAATAAAGCGCGTACGTCTGCGCGTGGGCGTGATCTGGAAATCGTGGCGCGTGGGCGTGATCTGCACCCGGCCGGCCGGGATGCACGGCACGGCACTGCACACAAGTTGCGTGCGCCGCGCGACGCCACCGCTTTTTTGACTCGACCACTTGGATGCGATTCGCGTCGGAGGCGTACGGCCCCGGCTCCCGTGAAATTCCGGTTCCAGAGACAGAAGCGCCACGGCTCGCCGGCCGGCATGGCCATGCATACATGCACCCCCACCCACTGCACCGCACCGGCTCAGCTCAGTGGCCGGCCGTGGGAAAGGCGCCTATCTAGCTAGTACTGCTACGCAGTAGCTACGCGTCATGCATGGCGCCCGGACCTTGGTTTGGTTATAGCTACGATCTCGCTCGGCTCTGCATGCTGCCTGCAAATATACTTGCAACGACGTACGGCACCGGCGGCACGTATGTACGGGGCGCCGGGGCGGTTCAGAAATGCGCGCGGTTGTACCGATTCCGCGCGACGCGTCGTCGTCCCAACCGATCGAGCTAGATAGCCCCTCTATCTGCCGACGGCTCGCGCCGGCAGGTCGCTTTCCGCGCGCGGCCGTACGTGCACCGGCACCGGCCGGCGTGGTGAGGCCTTGATTGCTGTTGTACATGGACATAAAAGCACATGGATGCGCGTATAGTAGTGGCCGGCGCGGCGCAGTGATCCACGAAGTAGTTTGTACGAAAGTGACCAGACAAATTGCAGGTCGCGAACCGGCGCTGAAAACGGTTTTTACCGCCGGATCATATATAGCAGATGGAGCTTAATTAGGAGCCGAGCAAACCGATGGTGAAAATCGCAACCAGACGGTGGGACAGCTGTCATTTTTACCACCAAATCGCCAGCCGAGCGGACGATGGTCTGTATCAATTTTGCCATTGGCTCAGAAGGCCAACTACTTACTCCCGTTTACGTTCTAACATGCGTTAAAGGGTTTTGTTGTGGTACACCCAAATGACTGTGAGCCGTTCATTTAATTAGATCGAACGGTCAGAATCATCTAAGAGGTAATATGTGAAATAAGGAAAGTTTTAGATATAAAAATCTTTTTAAGATCTAATTGGTACATTTACGATCTATTAGATATAATGAATCTTTTTATTTTTGCAACTTTAGATATAAGATAACTTAATTAGAATAAACTAAATATTTTTTGAAGCACATGTATAATTTAGTCATGCAAACTAACGTACGTATGTATACATATGTGCACAAATTATCAGTGCATGAAACTTTATGTACATAAATACATGTTTTATTATAAGATCATCTACAATATAGTTTCAATTAAGTTAGTATATATTAATACGAGATCATATAATGTATTAGCGTGTAATATATTTTAGATCACTAAAGTTTTTTATTTAATTAACACGTTAGTTATTATAGTTTTATGTATGTAATATATATTTTTACTAATTGAGTCACCTAAAAGGAAAAAAGGATGCAACCGCATGGGCATAAAAAAGGATGGAGTTGCATGCCCATCCGTGTCTCCTTAATCAAAGGGATTTGAGAATATTTTTTCCTTTTTTAAATTATTTTAATTAATTTAAGAATTTTAAAAATCGATGACTCAGATTTATTTAAGATATTATCTCCTAGGAAGTAAATTATGGAGTCAATGCTATGGTAATCGACAGTAGAAGTGTAAGTGCACAACGCCCCCGTCAGCCTTTGAACCGGCAATGAAATATTATCATATTATCACACTGCTAGTTCTGAAGAATCTGATGGTGAAAATGTCGGTGGGGAACACACAGTTTATGTAGTACTGAAACCAAAACACATATGATCAATAAGAACACTCTAACATGAAAAAGATCATATAGGCCACTCAAGTGTACTCCACTTGCACACAAAAACATAATGAAGCACTAAGCAAGATGGACTCATAGACATGATAAAAATGCATGAACAAAAGAGAGGACACTGAACAATTGGATTTTTCACAAGGTATAGATTTCCAAAACAACTCCCAGACCACACGTTGGAGCTCTACAAAGGATATATGCTCCGGCTTGTCACCAAGTGTTCCACTGGTCACGATGACCATCTCCACCCAACAAGACAAAATGAAGTAGAACCACTAAGGTTTACCATGTGTTGTGTGACTCTTCCGGGCACCAAGGTGTCATCTTCACTATGGAGTTTCTCCACTAAGGTTGGGTCTCCGCGTCCCCTATACACCACCATTGTCGTCCACACCATGATCGAAGGGATAATAATATATGTCTCTAGAAGGTCACCATAACCTCAAGTGCTCCAGGCGGTCACCAATAACTTCTTGCAAACACCACGATCACTCTCAAATGCTTCCCCGTGCACCAAAGGCATCTGCCATTGACACTGGCACAAGTTGTCATCTCTGGAATTGATTACACATACCTCGTCTTCATTTGTGGTATAAGTACATCTTTGCAGAAGGTCATTATTTGTGTTGGGACAGAGTTCGCGAAGGTCCCCTGTTAGGGCCAAGATCAAGGAAGGCGAAGGCCCCCCTCGCCAAAGAATGCGTTTTTCAGTAGGACGAAATAACCCCAATACGCGCACGGGTATGGCCACGGCGAAGGTCGGTGACCTTTCGCTCGCGGCGCGCCCAGGACAGGAGGCAGAGGCCACCAACTGTCTCCAACCATCAAAGTAACCCCGACGGGCATGTCGCCTTTGTGTGCAGGTATCATGAGGACGAAGGGTCAAAGCCTTCGCTCATCCGCAAATCCAAGACTGCGGCGAAGCGGAGGCCTACGACGCGAAGGTCCCAAGATGGAAGACCGAGATCTTCGCTCAACCGCAAATCCAAGACGGCGGCAAAGCAGAGGCCTACGACGCGAAGGTCCCAAGACGGAAGACCGAGATCTTCGCTCAACCGCAGGTCCAAGGCAGAGGCAAAACAGAGGCCTTCGACACGAAGGTCCCAAGGCGAATAACCAAGACCTCTGTTCTATCAACAGAGCTAAGGCGAAAGCATAGCGGAGGTCTTCGGCGCGAGGCTCTTAAAGGGACACCTGGTGAGGCGGAGTCATCGCTGGGCGTTCAAGGGGCCAAGGAGCGTTTCAAGGAAGGCGGCCAGGGCAGCCTGCTGGACCCAGACGGTTGGGCCGTCACCAGTCTCCTCTCCGGCCCAGTAAGCCTCATCAAATACGATGTCCCCAGAAGATCCCCGGAGCGCCCAGAGAGATCTCCGAAATATTCCGGAGTAGGTAGAATGATATTTATGTAACGATGATTATGACATGAACAGTGTACTATAAAAATGGGTCACCACCCAACGTAATAAAGAGACACAACACCCCTGATTTCTAGGGTTTCCTACTTTGTCCCCGCACGTCGTCGCCGTTCACCGCGGGACCTTCGGCATCGCGAAGGCCCCTTTTCTCGAACCCAGTTATTCTCACCACCGTGCGGAGGGGCCTCCGGCATCCGTGAGAGCCTTTCCTCAACTCACTCGGAGGGCGTTCGAGCGGGACCTTTCCGCACCTTGCGAAGGTCCCGCCCTCTCAACCTCCCGTATCTTGTTCGGAGTACCGTTTCTCTAACAATTTGCATCTGTCATGTTCCTCAGTTAGCTAAGCGCGCAGTCTAGTCACGTATTCCTCTGTTGTAAAGATTTACTTTTACTCCAACTAGGGCTTCTTTGGAACACAAAATTTTTACAAGAATTGGTTTATTTTTATATAAAAAATTGCAGGAAACAAGAAAAATCCCGCAATCTAAAGGGGCCCTTGTTATGTATATTATCACTGCTACAGAACAGACCTTTGGTCGATTTGCAAAATTGATAATAGTCTCGGCGAAATTTGCGCCCGGGACTAAATGTTCCCTGCCCAACCTAAGATCTGAATGGGACGCTTCTGTTCCCATCCATGTCCTAATAACTTTCTTATGGTCTTATTAATGAATATCCTTTAAGTTTCTTTTTAAAAAGTACAGCTTGTGAGGTACACGTACGTACGACTTGACAGGGTCCATCTGTATATGCATACGTACCATGCATGTGTCTTTGGCAGGCCAGATACTGACTGATCATCATCGAGCTAGAAAGGAACAAAGCGAGATACAGTCATACACATCCATTTTTTTTTTCTGTCGCGACAGTGCAGCAGCAGCACTAATCAGGGCTGAGCATAGCATGGTATCAGACATCAAAGTTGCTCTCTTGCGTTGCCTGTCTTAGGAAAGGCAATAATATCGTTAGAAAAGCTAGCGCGGGCCAGATTTTCTCTAGAAAGATTGCAATCATATTGTCGTCCCAGCAAAAAGCACTCAGGAGGTGTGTTTTGTTAGCTAAAGCGCACGGCATTTAATTTGACCAGGCAAGCAGAACAACTAAGTAGCGGTCCAAATCGCGCTGGCCAGTGTACAACCAACATTAGAAGAATTGAAGCTAGCAGCTGATTGGGCCGGCAGAGAGACATATCAAATATGCATGGTCTCCACTTGCCACTGCTGCTCAACATCGATCCATCACTAGCTAAACCTAGATTGCTTTGCTAGATACTTAGGTCTAATCATCATCAACGAGCGAGGACCCTCCGCTCGTTGGCAATGTTAATGTCCATACGTACAGGTCGATTGGATATGCATACATACAATTATTTGCCGTCGCCATCTAGAGATCAGAATCAGCAACACTAACACGCGCAGTAGGAGTAGCTTTCATCTAAAAGATAACTAGCACGAAGCATCCATGGTTTATGCGTTTATGGAGAGCAGATAAGCTCCATCTTCATAATAATTGATCATGTTGCTCTATGTGTGTGTGTGTGTGTGTGTGTGTGTGTGTGTGTGTGTGTGTGTTTCTGACCGGCAAACGCGCGCACTGCCGTTCAGCACTTGACGAGTGTGTAGGGAGTAGTGGAGTACATTGATTCGAAGCTAATAAGTGGCCATGCATTGTCATTACGTGCGGTCTAGCTTAATCGCTATACTGTTAAGGCGGGAGAGATACGGTCGTCTCCATGTCTCTTTAGAGAAGTGACAGTTAACATCTATCCTTCTTGACAGCAAATGCATCTAGTGTGTGTGCACCTCTAGTCACAAATGCACTTCCTTCTTTTTTACAAATGTTTGCTACAAACCAACACTATTTTGTATGTAACATTTTTCATTGAATACCTTCACAATTTTATTTGTTTTTTAACTGTCAAATGGTCATTTTAAGAGAGTGTTTTCTAGGATTAAATCCATTACCTCAAGTCTCTATACCACTGCACACTACACTTGGCCACTTGGGAGGGACAACGTATACAGTGTTATTCTTGTAAATATTTTGGCCGCTACACTTAATAAATAAATAAATTTAACTAAAAAGTATTAAATGTTCTAAAGCACAACAACTTTGGTAAAGGCCATGTCACAATTTGAGACTGTTTGAAAATTTTGATAAATCTCAAAATATGTGAACTTATAATGAATATTATTTGAAACTTTAGACGGCTTACAACAAAAAAACTACAAATTTGTTAATTGGACATGTCAATGTTAGAGGTCATTTGAAAAAATAAATTTTAAATATCAAAATCTAAGAACTTCAAATACATATTTGAGACTCTAAATGACTTCAAATAAAAAACTTATCAACAAAAAAGTCGTAGAGTCCATTGAGTACTAAAAAAAATTATATAGACTATGTCAACATAGAGACCATTCAAAAATTCTAAAATTAATTTTGAAAAACTAAGAAATTAACACAAAAACTATTTTTTTATATAAACTACAAAGTTGTAGATTGCATTGATCTCTATATATAATTTGTATATAGAGTTGATACTAATCCAATTTTAAAAAGTTATTTGTTGTCAAAAAATTTAAAAAATATGAATTATTTTTTATGCAACTATTTTTAGAGATGGTACACTTAGAATTTTCGTCTCTGAATAGCCATTTTCAGAGACACACTTAAAAAGAATTCCACCTCTAATAAATTAACATAGGCGGGTCCAAGAAGAGAGGGATGGATTGGGCAGAAATAGCAAACCACAACAGGGTGGGCGCTTTCCCCTTAACTTTCAGCGTCCATTTCGCATCAAGATTCGTGCACCAATGCTTTAAAATCTGTGTCCGGTACTTTAAAATCCGTGTCTTAGTGTTTTATTTGGCTTGCACGAATCACGGAACCAACTGAGCCGTTGGATAAAGGGAGTACGCCCACCCCATTGTGGAAAATACAAGTTGATGGAATGGGCTAATTTTATTAGGATGTTGGCACTCACTAATAAGGGGTATTTATTGAATCTCAGAGCTAAAAAATAGCCAACTATGTGAATGGTGACAAAGGACTAACCTTGTTGTGTTTAGCAAATGTTTAGCCTTTCTATTTGGTATGTAAAACACATGAATATTTTTTTAATCCTAGAATAACATTTATCCCCTGAGCCTTATTAACAACTCGATCGATGTGTCGTTCTTGTTTTGTGGATCTTTGGGCTTTGGCCATGGTATTTTTTTTTGGAAAATGTTGGCTATGGCATTTGTTAGTTGTTCCGCAGCAAGGACCCATTAGAGGTCTCGATCAAAGCGAAGCTAGTCCCAGTTCTATATCAAAACCAATTAATAAGTAGCTGGTTCACCAACCAAGTTGCGTTTATAATTAATTTGTTTGATCTTAGCTTGCATCTTGAGATCGATACACACAAGAACTAACTAATGTGAACATATGTGTAGCTAGCTTGTAGGTAGCAGCATTACTGCTAGAGGTATTATGATATGGTACGTGCTCATTACCGGCGCTAGCTAGCTAGCCTCTCTGGCCTCTGGGAGACATTTGCAAGACAGTCAATGTCATCAAACTGGATTAGGCCATTACAATACTGCGCTGGCTGAGATTACGGGGACAGGAGCTGCGGCAACGGGCTCATCAGTAGTACGTGCTGTTTATCCCTAAACAAAATCACTAGCTCCTAACTAAGCTAGTAATAATCAATCCTATACGTAGTAGTGTAGTACGCCTCTACATGCCGCAAGTTTGCATCAAAAGCTACGTGCTCCTACAGGATGCATGATGCATCGCGGCGTCCAGGGCACTCCGTCGCTTGCCCGGCTGGTCTCTCGATCTTTGACGCCGGATTGGCAGTTGGCACACATCGATCTATCTCTGCCGCAACATGCATCCGTACGTACATGTGACGACAGCACGCTGCAAATGAGTACTATGCGTCCGAGTGTACTTTCGTGCCTTCAGAGTTCAGACAAGGGAGATAGACGGGCCGCTACAATGCATGACATGACCATCCGCGTACTTCACCTGGATCGTCATAGCTAGACGATCGATCGCCACATTTGATTCGAAGCCATCTGCCCATCTGAATCAGTTTTTACTGCTACTACTACGACTGCTAGTTTCCGCGATCGTATTCGTACAGGACAAGGACGACGCATAGGCCGGCATGCATGTGTGTATGCGAGGTCGTTCGGTACGGGCGAGGACGAACGCCCCCGGCCGGCGGCGGAGGGGCTGGCGCGCTGTCCATCTCACCGGGAACAGCTACTGTTGCCGCCCATCGCGGCACGCAAAGGCCCTCCCCCGCCGTGTCTGCTGGCCGCTGCCGGCTTCCAGGTCATCTGCTCGCCTGCCTCCCCTCCTTTTGGTTCGGGGGGTTCGTCAGTTCACGCCGAGGCAAGTCACCACCAACCTTCGCTGAAACCACTGCAACCGGGTCTTGTGCAACTGCAATGCCTCATATCTGGGCAGAATTATATTAGTTCAATAAATTAATCACTACAAATTCACAGCAGTGTAGCAAACGATATCTGGCTAATTAACCGACGGCCAATATGTCGACACGTACTGTACTTCTCTGCTCAGTCCAATATTTTCGACCGCGATCTACGTGCGAACGTGCTGTGCAGTGTGGATGGGTGGCCTTTGTTTTCCTCGATTGAGGGGCGTGAAGCTACGATCCACCAAGTTATCCGAGGATCCATCGGCTGGTCCCAAAGCCGGCGAATAATCAGGGGGCGTTGAACACAATACAAAAATCGCTCCGCTGTTAGGGCCACCGGAGGCAAAGGTGAAAGCGCTGATTTTGTAGCCTCCGCGTCTACACTATCATAATCCCACTACCTGACTACTAGGATCCACCTAGCTAGCTAGCTAGTAGTACACAGCTGCTCCACGTTCGAATTGTCATGCTATTGTACCTGATCACGGATCAATCAGATTATGTCAGGGCAACCTGAATCGCGCCTGAACCGAACCGTTTTGCCACTTGGGGCCTGCACGTCATTTATGTGACGACTCATCATAGAAACCACGCCTCCTTCCGTGCGCGTCCAGCTAATACATACATTGATCTCCATGAAATCGAAACCTCACATTAGCATACTACTTATTTTGACACGTCATAAACATGATAGGTTCTAGGATCGTCTAGGAGCGGATCCAGTGGATAGATGGTTCGGATAGTAGTAGTAGATGCAGTTCATATGCATGGGGAAGAGTAGACAGAGAGAGGGGAGTTGATAGGTTACCGACCAGATGAGTCGATTGGAGGAGTCGCAGTGGCGGCGGCGGTGTTAGGGTTCATCCCACCGTCGGTCATGGGAGTCATAGTGGCGTCTGCAGTCGCGTCGGTCGTCATCCGGGAACTCGCAGCGCGTCGGTGGAGCTTCCCGCCGCTTGCAGTGCCCCCTATCGATCGGTCTAGGGTTTAGGGATGTCGGTGGGGTGTGGTGGCGCACGGGTGAACTTTGGTTCGCGTGCCCAGCGCCCCGGTCCCCACCTTCCTTATATAGCACTGTGCGACGGGGGCCCACCAACCACATGGTTGGACGCCCCCGATCAGGGCGTGACCTAGGGCCCGTTAGTCCGTTGGGCCTAACGGGAAGAGATCTAACTCTAACATTCTCCCCCTAGATCTCATACAATTCTTTTAATTCTTCAATTCTATTTCAAGTTCAATATTCCAATTCTTTTCAATTCCATCACATATTAGTATATAGAGCATGCTTCATCATCACAACAATTCTTGTTGTTAGACTCACAGCTACTACACACCTTTATATTTTGGAAATAAACTTTTCATCATTCTGGGCCCTTCTTATTCTTCGGGAATCATAGGCTCTCCCTTAAACCCATGTCGGCTATGTGTCCTCTGCACACACTGGGTGGAAGGCCTTTTGTGAGCGGATCCGCTAGCATCTTTTTTGTTCGTATATGCTCAAGATTTATGATATGATCCCGAAGTTTATCTTTCACAACATAGTACTTTATGTCAATGTGTTTGGCAGCACCACTTGACCTATTGTTGTGAGCATATTCTACCGCTAGATTGTTATCACAATACAACCGCATCGGTCTTTCTATACTTTCAATTATTCTCAGTCTGGGTACAAATTTCTTCAACCAATTTACCTGCCCCGAGGCCTCATAACAAGCTACGAACTCGGCGTACATTGTCGAGGATGTAGTCACTGTTTGTTTCGAACTTTTCCACGATATCACTCCTTTAGCAAGAGTAAATATATATCCTGATGTGGACTTCCTTTCATCTCCAGCATAGTCAGAATCTGAATACCCCTCTATGCACAGGGAATCAGATCTTTCATATGTCAACATGAGACCTTTCGTACCTTGCAAATAACGCAAGACTTTCTTCACTAATTTCCAATGTTCAATTCCTGGATTCTTTTGATATCTGCCAAGTAACCCGGTAACAAAAGCTATGTCAGGGCGAGTACACGTTTGAGCATATTGTAAACTTCCAATTTCCGAAGCATACGATACCGCGTTCATTTGATTAATTTCATATTGATTCTTGGGACATTGATGTTCCCCATATTTATCGCCCTTGACAATCGGAGCAGGAGATGGACTACATGCATGCATACTAAATCTTTTCAGAACCTTTTCTATGTATGCCTTCTGCGATAATCCCAATACCCCTTTTCTTCTATCTCGATGAATCTCAATTCCCAAGACAAACGAAGCTTCACCAAGATCTTTCATATCAAAGTTCGAGGACAAGAATTTCTTCGTCTCCAATAGTAGATCGACATCATTACTAGCAAGTAAGATATCATCCACATATAGGATCAGAAATATGTATTTCTTATTCTTGAATTTCACATAGACACAATTGTCCTCGACATTTTCTTTAAACCCAAAACCCTTTATAGTTTTATCAAACTTCAAGTACCACTGTCTCGAAGCTTGTTTCAAACCATAAATTGATCTTTTCAGACGACATCCCATATTCTCTTTTCCTTTTACAACAAAACCTTTCGGTTGTGCCATATAGACATTTTCATCCAAATCCCCATTTAGGAATGCTGTCTTTACATCCATCTGATGTAATTCTAGATCGTAGTGAGCCACAAGTGCCATAATGATTCTGAAAGAATCTTTACAAGAAACTGGGGAAAAAGTTTCATTGTAATCAATCCCTTCTCTTTGGGTAAAACCCTTAGCCACAAGTCGCGCTTTCTGTCTTTCAATATTCCCTTGGGAGTCATATTTCGTCTTGTAGACCCATTTGGATCCTACTTTCTTAGCTCCTTTAGGAATATTTTCTAGAACCCAAACTTTGTTGGTGTTCATAGATTTCATCTCATCTTCCATGGCCTGAAGCCACTTCGATGAGTGTTCGCTTCTCATGGCTTCTTCAAAGGTTAAAGGGTCATCTTCCATATGATATTCTTCAGTTTCATAAATTTCATAATCATCTGGAATAGCTGACCTTCTAGTTCTTTGAGACCTTCTAGGGGTCTCTGGCACTTGGTCCACTATGGGTTGTTGTTGTTCTTCCTCATTTGCAACATCTAATTCTATAGGCTCCTGATGGACAGGTTCTTCTTGTTCATTCGTTGTTGCTATGGGAGAATTCACAACAGGCGTTGTCACCGCAGTATCCTGTACTGCTGGTGCAACATCGGCAACAGGTAACGTAAAGTATGGTTCTTCAACCATCGGAGTGGGTACATGTACCCGCTTCTTCTCAAGTCTAATTTCACGTGTTACCATGCTCCCCCTGATCATGTCATTCTCCAAGAACACAGCGTGTCTTGTTTCAACAAATTTCGTGTATCTATCAGGACAATAGAATCGATATCCTTTCGATCTTTCTGGATAACCAATGAAATGGCAGCTGACAGTCTTGGAGTCTAACTTTCCAATATTTGGGTTAAATACCTTTGCCTTAGCTGGACAGTCCCACACACGTAAGTGCTTAAGTGAGGGTTCTCTTCCTGTCCATAATTCATACGGTGTTTTCTGCACCGACTTGCTTGGTACTCGATTAAGTATATGAATGGCGGTTTTCAGTGCCTCCATCCATAAACCAACCGGTAGTGTGGAGTAACTCATCATGCTTCTCACCATATCCATTAGGGTACGGTTTCTTCTTTCAGCCACTCCATTCTGCTAAGGCTCCCCCGGTGTGGAGTATTGAGCGACTATGCCATTTTCCTGTAGGAACCTTGTAAAAGGACCTGGAATTTTGCCATACGGGGTATGTCGCCCGTAATACTCTCCACCACGGTCTGATCGAACTATCTTTATCTTCTTGTTGTGTTGATTTTCAATTTCGGCTTTAAATATTTTAAATTTATCCAGTGCTTCTGTTCTTTCTTTAATTGGATAAATATAGCCATAACGAGAGTAATCATCCGTGAATGTTATGAATGAATCATAACCATCCACGCTTTTCATTGGGAATGGACCGCAAATGTCCGTGTGAATTATTTCTAATACTCTCGTGCTTTGTTTAGCATCTTTCTTTATTTTCTTAACATATTTTGCTTTGATGCAATCAACACATTGTTCTAAATCGGAGAATTCTAAGTGCGGAAGAATTGATTGTTTCACTAAGCGTTCTATTCTCCCCCTCGAAATATGGCCCAAACGACAATGCCATAATTTTGAAGAGTCGCTTTCATTTCTCTTCTGCTTCTTATTCTCATTTGTAGATTGGGAGACATTCACATCATTCATAACATGATTCACATTATCAGCAAGAGATAACAAATAAAGTTTGTCTTGTCGGAAGGCAAGACCAACACATTTATTATTATCATCAAATAGTTCACATCTGTCATTACCAAAATGACAGCCAAATCCAACATCATCGAGTTTGGAAACACTTATCAAATTCCTACGTAAAGAGGGAACATAGAGTACATCTCTGAGCTTAAGTACAAAGCCATCTTTTAATTCTAAAGCTAAATCGCCAATGGCTTCAACTTCAGCTTGTACTTCATTCGCGACTTTAATCGTTCTTTCTCCTCTTTGCAGGATTCTCCTCCCACTTAACCCCTGTAAAGAATTCGAAACGTGAATTGTTGCACCTGAATCAATCCACCAAGAGGTATTCGAATAACATAAAAACAGGGATTCATCTACAAATGTGATAGTATCATCACCTTTCTTTAGTAGCTTTTCAGGTAGACAGGGCAATCTCTCTTGTAATGCCCTCTCTTGAAACATTCCTTGCACTGGTCTTTCTCAGCATTGCCATATTTTCTATAGTCCTCATCCTGAGAGTCCTTTTCTTTTCCCTTTGCAAGTGTGTTTTCTTGTGGCTTGGAGGGAGAGCCTTTATTCCACTGGGGTTTCCCATGTGGTTTCTTATAAAAGTTCTTTCTTTTATTATCCTTCACAAGATGAGCTGATTCACCCTGTGCGGACTTGATTCTCTCTTCCTCCTGGACACACATTGCAATGAGCTTTTCAATGTCCCAGTTTTCAGGCATCATATTGTAATTCACAGCAAAAGTTTCGAATTCTTTTGGCAGTGAAAGAAAGACCAAGTGTATGAGAAACTTGTCATTGATCCCCAAATCCATAGTCTTTAATTTCGCTGCCATGGTGTTCATTTTCAATATGTGCTGACGCACACCACCACCATTGTACTTCTCAAATACAAGTTTATGTATCATTGTGCTTGTTGTGGCCTTAGAAGACCCAGTAAACTGGCTTTTTACCCTTTCAAGGTAATCAATGGCGGTGATGCATTCTGGGATTGACCCTCGGATTTGGTCTTCAATGGTGGTTTTTGCCACCAACAGGCATTTTCTGTTGGATTGAATCCAACGCATGTGTTCGATGTCATATTTCATTCTGACTTCTGCAAAATCACGCTTTCGGGCGTGAAAAGCTTCGTCAGTTTCATCGGTTCTCTTCTCCGGTTCCTCTGGAATAGTAGGACATGGGGAAGTGATGGAAAGATCAATCTCTGCTAGTGCAAGTTCCAGTTCGTACTTCTCCCGCCACACACGGTAGTTGGTACCGTTGAGCGGAGAAATATTGTTTATGTTCACCATTCCTTTAACTCCTGAAATTTGTCCAAAGAAAAATGAGAAACATTCATCATGAAATTGCATGCCTTAATTTAACGTTGGTCAAAATTAAACATATAATTCCTCTATGCAAAATTTATACATCACCGTTGGGCAGAAGTAAAATAAATGCATAGCAATTCATTATAATAATGTTATTAACAACGTTGGTCAGAAAATAACAGTATTATAATCTTAGCAAAATTATCGAAAATCATAATTCACTCAAAATTAAATTATCCTGTTGGTTCAAATTTAATTAAGAGGCAAATTCAATATTTTCTTCGCAGCGGAAACAATTAAAATTGTTCATAGTCTCATTTTCCAGAAAATTCAGTTTGAATTGTTCTCTAAACAAAATATCGTTGGATAAAAATTGTATAGAGAATAATCCATCAAAATTCAATACAAAAAGGGATTCATAACTATTTCTAGAAAATAGAATAAAAGAATAAAATGTTCAAAATATTATTTTCCAGAATATTCTTCTTATTATTCTCTAAACATAAAAATATCGTTGGATTAAATTTATGCAAAGAAAATTTCATTAAATTTCAATTCGGAATTGTTCAGATTCAATTCGTTTTAATTCCTGAAAAATAAAACGAAAAAGTTTCACTGTTCATTCGCGGATTTTGGTCAAACAGATCGACCCAGAGGCCAATTTGGCCCATCTGACCGCGCGCTCGGGCTCCCTTTCTCCCCCCAGGCCGCAACGTGGGCCTGGGCCGGGAAAGGAGACGCCCGCCTGGGCTCAAAGCGGCCCATCAGCATGGAGACGGCCGCGGACCGTCGGATCGCGGTCAACGTCAATCGGACGGCCGCGCGCGGCTTTCGCGGGATCAAAAACCGCCGACGGCCGCGGCCTCCCCCGAACCCTAGTTCATTCTCCCCCTCCCCTTTCTCCTCCCCGCGCCGCTTCTGTTCAGAGAGAGAGAGAGAGGCGGCCGCGAGCAGAGAGCGCGGCACGGCGGCGGCTCACCCGAGCGCAACCGGCCGAGGAGAGAGGACCGCACCGCCGCCGGCGGCCTTCTCGCCGGTGCGCGCGCCCACCGAGAGGTGGACGCGCCGCCGTCGAGCGGGCTGGCCGCGGTGACCGCGTCGCCGCGCACGAGACAGAGGGGTCGCGCGGTGGCGTGACCTCACCGGGGTCTTCCCGCGCGCCGGCGATGGAGGACCGAGCCCCAGGTGAGAGCTCCACCCCCGTTCTTTTTAGATTAGGGTTTCGATTTTTGGGTTCGGTGTTCTTTGTGTTCTTTGGATTCGGATCGGATTTCCCTAGCGAGTTAGGGTGTCGGTTTTGATTTCGTTCAAGCCGATCCGATGATCGTGACTTCGTTCTTCTTCTTCCCTAACCCTCTGTTACATTCGGTTAGGGTTAGGGTTTCGTTCGTTGGAGCCGATTCGGCTCGGATCCAAGTGGATCCCCTCCGTAGGAGGCCACTGATACCATTGATAGGTTCTAGGATCGTCTAGGAGCGGATCCAGTGGATAGATGGTTCGGGTAGTAGTAGTAGATGCAGTTCATATGCATGGGGAAGAGTAGACAGAGAGAGGGGAGTTGATAGGTTACCGACCAGATGAGTCGATTGGAGGAGTCGCAGTGGCGGCGGCGGTGTTAGGGTTCATCCCACCGTCGGCCATGGGCGTCGTAGTGGCGTCTGCAGTCGCGTCGGTCGTCATCCGGGAACTCGCAGCGCGTCGGTGGAGCTTCCCGCCGCTTGCAGTGCCCCCTATCGATCGGTCTAGGGTTTAGGGATGTCGGTGGGGTGTGGTGGCGCACAGGTGAACTTTGGTTCGCGTGCCCAACGCCCCGGCCCCCACCTTCCTTATATAGCACTGTGCGACGGGGGCCCACCAACCACATGGTTGGACGCCCCCGATCAGGGCATGACCTAGGGCCCGTTAGTCCGTTGGACCTAACGGGAAGAGATCTAACTGTAACAAAACACACTTGGTTAGTACACACAGTGCAGTAGTACTGTACTCCGTATATATGTGGGAGGGAGTAATTTCTTTTCTGAAAGAAACACGCTCGATCTCTAGTAGAACTGGTACTCTCCATTATCCAGAATATAATCTCGATTTTTTTTTCTTTTCCCCTCCAAAGCGATATAGATATTCCATTTCGTACGCACGGGACAGGCGCTACAAGACACGAACCACACAGTGGCAGCACCAGCACAAGAGAGCGAGCCATCTATAAATACACACCCACCCCTGGCTTCTGTGACACAAGAGCACGAGCAAGCAGCTCCAGATCGCACTTGCCTGCCTCCCTCCTTGAGCCACTAATCACCTGGCACTCACTCTACAGCGACAGACAGAGAGAGAGAGAGAGAAGAGAGAGAGAGAGAGAGAGGGAGGGAGAAGCCTCATCACGAGCTAACTAGCCGGCCAGTACAAGACAGACACCACACCACCAGGCCGATCGAGGCATGCCGGAGGCGCCGGCGGTCACCACGATGCGAGAGACGACGTCGGCGGCGGTGCCCGAGACGCACCGCGAGCTGCTCGAGTACATCGAGCGCGTGACGGCGGGGGCGGCGCAGGTGCAGCGCCGCGTGCTGTCGGAGATCCTGGCGCAGAACGCGCCCGCCGAGTACCTGCGGAGGCTCGGCGTCTCGGGCGACGCTCCGGGCGCCGTCGACGCATTCCGCCGCGCCGCGCCGCTCGTCACCTACGAGGACATCCTCCCCGACGTGCTGCGCATCGCCAACGGCGACACGTCTCCCATCCTCTCCGGCAAACCCATCCGCGAGTTCCTCACAAGGTGAGTCGTCGCATACTCGCATGTGAATATATAGCGTGGATATATAGTAGTAGTAATGGCCGTGTATCAGTGTGTGGCGGTGATGATCGAAATTAACATCCGCGTCGAATGCATGCTCTGCTGGCAGCTCCGGCACGTCGGGAGGGGAGCGGAAGCTGATGCCAGCGATCGCGGACGAGATGGACCGGCGCTCACTACTCTACAGCCTACTGATGCCGGTGATGAGCCAGGCGGTGCCAGGGCTAGACAAGGGCAAGTGCATGTACCTCTACTTCGTGAAGGCGGAGTCACGCACGCCGGGTGGCCACCCAGCACGGCCCGTGCTGACGAGCTTCTACCGAAGCCGCCACTTCCTGGAACGCCCACACGACCCGTACACCGTGTACACGAGCCCCGACGAGGCGATCCTGTGCGTGGACGCGTACCAGAGCATGTACGCGCAGCTACTGTGCGGGCTAGCATACCGCGGCGACGTGCTCCGCGTCGGCGCCGTCTTCGCCTCGGGCTTCCTCCGCGCCATCCGTTTCCTCGAGAAGCACTGGCAGATGCTGTGCAAGGACATCCGCAGCGGCACGCTCGACGCCGAGGCGGTGACCGACCGATCCGTGCGCGCCGCCGTGGAGCGCGTGCTGCTCCGCCTCCGCGCCGCCGACCGGGCGGCGCTCGCTGACGCTGTGGAGGTTGAGTGCTCCAGGCCGTCGTGGCACGGGATTATACGGAGGGTTTGGCCTAACACCAAGTACGTCGACGTCATCGTCACTGGCGCCATGGCGCAGTACATCCCGCAGCTTGAGTTCTACGGTGGCGGGCTCCCGCTTACGTGCACCATGTACGCCTCCTCTGAGAGCTACTTCGGCATCAACCTTAACCCCATGTGCAAGCCCTGCGACGTCGCTTACACACTCATCCCCACAATGTGCTACTTCGAGTTCCTCCCGTTGCCGCAGCCCGGCGACGCCGACGCCGCCGCCGGCGAGCACGACGACCACCGCGACCTCGTCGACCTCGTCGACGTCAAGCTCGGGCACGAGTACGAGCTCGTCGTCACCACCTACTCAGGTGCGGTGCTGTGTGCTAGTGCATGCAATGCAATGCAACTCATCAAGTGCGTGCGTGACCGTGTGACCGTGACCTTGACATGCTACCGCATGCAAATGCAATGCAGGGCTGTATCGGTATCGCGTGGGCGACGTGCTACGCGTGGCGGGGTTCAAGAACAAGGCACCCATGTTCAACTTCCTGCGCCGGAAGAACGTGGTGCTGAGCATCGACGCCGACAAGACGGACGAGGCGGAGCTGCACGCGGCGGTGAGCGGCGCGGTGCAGCACCTGGCGCCGTTCGGCGCGTCTCTGGTGGAGTACACGAGCTACGCGGACGCGGCTACCATCCCGGGCCACTACGTGCTGTTCTGGGAGCTCCGCCTCCTCCGCGCGGCGACGCCGGTGCCGGCTTCGGTGTTCGAGGACTGCTGCCTGGCCGTGGAGGAGGCGCTCAACAGCGTGTACCGACAGGGCCGCGCCGCCGACCGATCCATCGGGCCGCTGGAGATCCGGGTGGTGGCGGACGGCACGTTCGACAAGCTCATGGACTACGCGCTCGCCCGTGGCGCGTCCATCAACCAGTACAAGGCGCCCCGGTGCGTGCGCCCGGGCCCCGTCGTCGAGCTGCTGGACGGCCGGGTGCAGGCCAGCTACTTTAGCCCCAAGTGCCCCAAGTGGAGCCCCGCCGGAGGCAAGCAGTGGACCAGCGACGCCGCCGCCGCCGCCGCCAAGAAGGCCGCCGGCGGAAGCAATGGAGGAGGAGGGGCGGTCGGCGCCTGATGATCGCGCGAGCGAGCCAAATAAACTAGGGGACATCGATCTTAAATTAGCTGGCTAATTCCGGAACCGTTAGTGAGAGAGAGAGAGAGAGAGAGAGAGAGAGAGAGAGAGAGAGAGACTGTACGTTGTGGTCGATGGATTCGAGTATGATGAGTTGATGTATGTATCCGTGCATATGCATGGCAACGAGGGATTAGCGAGCGAGCTAGCATCGTGTGTGGTAGCCAAGTATTGTACGCGTCGCGCTGTCATGGCTTTTGGTTCTTATTTCTCTTTTCTTTTTCTTTTTCTTTTCTCGGGATTTGTAATAAAGCTGTACGTACGTAGTAGTGACCTTGGGAACCTTTGCCCCCTTTTGTTTTTGTCAGATTTTGGCATCTTGTGTTAGACGTTGATTGCTGATCGAGCTTATCTCTCCGGACGGAGCATCCTGTACATCATCTATAGTCGCTAGCTAAGAGAAGTCAGTGAGACATATAAGAGGAATACTTCGATCGTGTCCTAGTTTGCATACTACTGTCTATTGCCGTGCTAGGTTAGTGCCTTGCATTGAGGGTACTGTCTGCTGTACGTGGCACACACACCCGCGCTTGTGATAAGCATATAATCGCCAGTTTGTTAGTAGAAGAGAGGAGCCACGTTATATTTGTATTCACTTAAAGTTGCCATCAATCACACAAATTAAAATAACAGATGTAGCACACGACACGAAGTATGATGTACATAACTTAAAATTACAAATTAGAGGGTTCACATGAGCGCTTTGTTGTATGCATATGATCAATGCCCACACAAGCTTAATTGGTAGTAGAATTTTTGTTTATATTTTTGTTGGTTCAGCGCTACTCTTTTTGGTGTCTGTGGTTCTTTCTCCTTGCCGTTAGGTCTCTTTGTATTTCTTCATCCTAGTTTCATGCTCTTAAAATAAAAAGACATGCATTATTACAAAATTGAGCGTCACTCAACTACTTAATTTCTGATGCCTTCAGAAAGCTTGGTAGTAGAATCTTTGTTTATATTTTTGTAGGTCTACGGTCTACAACTACTCTCGGTGTTTATGGTTCTTTTTCCTCATTACGTCTGTTTGTATTATTGTATCCTATTTTATTTGTTAGGACCTACAATGGAAAGTAAGCATGGGTCAACATGTTCATCTCAATTTAAGTTCTTAATTTGACATGAGTAGTAATCGTATTTTTCTGAATGTATTCTATAATTTAATGTCACTTTCATTTAGTGTAGAAAACGTGTTATTAGTGTGTCGAGGTGCGAAAAAGATTGCATCCCTAAACTTTATAAACCTAGAACATTAAAAGGTACAATACAATAAACGCTGACTAGATGGAAGAAGAAAAAGAAAGGATGAGCGATGACTTTGTTAATTTTAAGATCCGTTGGTTTAGGGCATGTTTGGTTGCAAGCCATGGATTGCCACAACTAACCTTAGGCAAGTGTGGCAATCAAATTGGTTGCCACACTTTGTCATGCCTAAGGGAATCTTGCCACACTTTTATACTCTATGACATGTGGAGCCTAAAAAATCATGTCTAACCTTAGTTGTCAACCAAACACTTGTCAACTTGGTCAAACTTGCCTAAGGTAAAGTGTGACAAAGTGTGGCTATGAACCAAATAATTTTTAGGAGGTGCTTATAGAGACATTATATAGTATATGCACATTATGAATAATGTACAATGACACTCAGAGTGTTCCTTTCACTTACATGTTTCTTCATCTCTGTCCTCTCCCCCTCTTCTTCACTAACTCTGGTGAGACGGTGGGGACAGCGGGAGGGCGGTGTTTAAAGTTCTATTGACGTTAGAGGCAGCAAAGCAAGGTGTACCCAAGGCCATGACAGCACCGGCTTGGGGAATGGGGGATAAGTAGGCCGTCGTGGGCGCGGTAGATTTGTCGTTGTCACGGCGGAGTCCTAGTGTGACCATACAACGCCACACCGGGACGAGGGCGGACAAGGTCACAGGGTGGCAATCCATCGGGCTTGAGTTTGATGATGATGAAGAAAAATTGGCCCTGTTTGGTAGGTCTCTAGCTTCTCTGGTGCATTCATTGCTCGTACACTATTCACAGGGGCCATTTTTATCACTCCTCCCTGTTCTTCTCACAAAACTAGTGGGAGGAGATGAAACTGAAAAAACTGGCTTCTCCTGCTCCCACTAGTTCCGTGAAAGGAGAAGAGATGAGAGATAAAAACGACTAGTATGAACAATGTACGGACAGTGAATGCGTCACCCTTTAAAGCCTTGTCATACAAGACCCGATCAGGTGTGAATAAAAAGAAACGAGTGTTTTCGGCCTTCAAAACACTCTTTCAAAACACTCGAGTGGGACTCTACACGTGTTCAAGTCCCTCGCTCTCCATCTGCGTGAGCCGCCGACCACCCGCCCGCCCCCCTCCGCCGTCGTCGTCGCTGGTCCCGCTCCCTTCCCCTTCGACATCTCGCCGTAGGCTGAAGTGAGTGGGGATCTATTGTTTTTAATAAGTTTCTCCAGTGGATCAAGTTTTTAGGGTTAGGTTTTCCGGCGGCACGAGCTTGGTGGAGGTGGCGGCGCTGCCATGGTGGAATAAAGTCCTCCTGGTCTTCGTCCACCTCGCCGTCGTCTACTCCGATGACGATGAGAGGCCTGTGAGGTGGTGTAGGAGTTTGCGGCGGCTGTTGTTTCGTCGTCACGGCGGAGCGGCGATGCTCGTGTCGCGTCTAAGGTCAAGGATACGGTGGCGGCTGAGGGCATGGTGGCAAGATGGAGTGCGGTGGATCGAACGCGATCTACCGGCGGCACAGATCGGGATTGAGCGAGTTTGGCTTCATCGCGACGACGGATGTCATCGTCAGCACCACTCTCGTCGTTTCAATCTGGATTGTGATTCTCACGGATGGGCGCTCAAAGACTTCTTCGCTTCCGCGAGATCGAGCGTCTGCTGCAGTCCACCTCAACGCCGGTGGTTTCCTCCGGCTTCTGGTGATTCAGGTTTGGCGGCGTCGGCTGGTGTCGGCGGTCTTCGCCGGCAGCGAATGCAGCCGGTTTCCTTTCTCGTAGAATATAGGTTGGACAGCTGTCGTACGTATCTTTTTTCGGTGTTTTTGTATTTGGACATGTTTTTCTATTAATTAATAGAAGTATACTTTATAAAAAAAACACTCGAGTGGCATGTAGAAAGACTCTCCAGTATATTATTCTCTGAGCTAAGCTAGGACTGAAGAAGAGTTCCGATCGAGGAAACTAACGTACTAGTAGGAGGGAAAAGCTCGAAACCGGGAGACTGGAGAGAGGACCGTGGTGGACTGTGGAGTACGTGTTGTCCTCGATCGGTCTCGGTAGGTGCTAGCTGATCGTGCAGCTGCATGCATATGACGCACCAAATAAACATGCACGCTCGCTACGCTAGAAAGCGGACATGCATGTCGCGGTGTGCCCGTGCACCGGCACCGATAGCAGCTAGTAGTAGGGTTAAAGGTGGGGGAGCAGATTCCTGACAGCCACATACATCGTCGTCATCTCAGCAAAGCAGATGCTGAGCGTGACCGAGCTCTGCGACGCTTCATGCTCGTCGAGTGCATGACTTTCATCGCAGATGCACACTGGCCAGTGCCAGCCAGTCCACTCCGATGCATTTCTTCATCCAAAAGACGGAGCACAAACAAAAGCTGCAGGCTGCTCCGAGTACTAGTACTGTACTCCAGTACACAAAAGGATGCCATTGCCCGTGGCGTTTTTCCACACGCCTATGGCCTACGGCTGCTGCAGTGCCCTAGGCTTCTACTAGGTCAGGTCACGGCAGGCCCTCCTCTCCTGGCCTGGACTGACCAGTGACCAGTGGTCTTGACGACGCATGCATGGCCTAGTAGCATGCACCTACTAGCAGCTTATCCAAATTTCCAGTACCAGTCCAATGGAGTGGAGGAGGCATCCGCGAAGGACGCTGCAGAGGAAGTCGCCAAAAAAAAAAAAAAGGACGCTGCAGAGGACAGCAGAGATCGAGGGACGATCGGAGACAAAGGCCTCGAGCTTTTGCTCTCAACAGCAAGGGGGGCTAGGGCTAGCTGCCGAGTAGGAGTAGTACTAGCTAGCTATTCCTAGCTCGGACATGCATGATTGTTCCGTTTGCTGCCGTTTTAGCCAACAGTATCTTTCTTGATTTCGCCTAGCGAAAAGGAGCACTACCTCTATCTTTACCTTTGCTCTAGCATCAGCAGCAGCAGCTTGCTTCCCATCACTCAATTGTTTTTTATGCACTGTGAAAGAACGGCTACAATAATATCCCATCCATTTATATAAGCAATAATGTCGCTCTGATCCTAGAGTTAAAGATGCGTGGAGCCAATGTAAAAGCGAACATACTTTCCTACTTTAATTCTTATGGCCCATACAAAAAAAAATACAAGCCCACATAATGAGTACAGTAAACTAACTCAGGTGTTGCTCGTAATCGTTAATAATAGGGCCATGCATGGGGGTGAAATGTGGATAAAATGTGTGGCAAGCGTGTTGCATTTGTTAGATCACCTTTAGGCCTTGTTTGATGTACACATAACCACATCAACAATCCACATGAGTTTAAGTGAATTGAGGTGGATACACATCCAAACAAGATCTTAAGGCCTTGTTTGGATGCACATGTATCCCCCTCAAACCACATGTGTTGAAGTGTATTTGAACTAATATCCACTCCAACACATGTGGTTTGAGAGAGATACATACACATCTAAACAAGGCCTAAGTAGAAGTTAATACAGTATTAGAGGTGATATAATGTGAGTATCACCTCCAATGTCGTACCTACTTCTACTTAAAAGTGATCTATCAAATTCTACTTAAAAGTGATGTAATGAATTATGATACATTCTCCCAAGTGACCATACCATCTCAGCTAAGCTACATTTGTGACTACATAGCTGATGTTATTCCTTTTAGCTATACATATTTATAAATCTTGCATTATATATTTGACAATCTAAATGATCTTAAGTAAAAATGTCGATCTCTACAAAGTTATAGATCTTGTCAAGTACTACAACTCTGATATTGATTGTATCTTCATTCGGCATTATTAGCCATCTCAAATCTAGTTTGAAAACTTATATATATTGAATATTTGAACATATAAACCTTTTCAAATTTAAAAGTTGTCATGATATCATAGTTTTAGATCTCTTTGAACTCTATAATTTTAGTATAAAGTTTGTCTTGATTAAACTTTATATGAAAAAGGCTATGAATTTCTTTCGTGCAAAAGAAGTGTAAACCTACATATATAATTTCGGTTTATGACTGCAGCCGGAAAAATATGTAGGTTTTTATTATTATCGTTGGTTCCAAACTAACAGATAATCATAGCCTGGCAGTGAAAGTTTGTTCTATATAGTAGTAACCAGATTGATCACTGCATATATATTTTATAGTATATCTATTTGGGATCAAAATTAAAATAGTTTAATTTGATTTGTAGCAGATCTAGAAGTGCAATTATTTGGCACAGTCTAGAGAATGAAAAACACTCGTCTAGGTTAATGAACAACGACTCTGCATTTTGTCATGGTGGCTAATTGGCTATACCTATATTAAGGACGTGTTTGTATAGTAGAGAGAATAATATCTATACATAGGTATATTCTTTTGTAGGTAGAGAAAGTACTACTATTATTGGCCTATTGTAATACGTGATCCTTGCTTGCACCTCGGAATCCATTTCTTCAAAAAGAGTAAGGATAAAATTAATCACGTGAAATGCATTACAAAAAATCAAGAAGGGATGACTCGATCAATTCATTCTTTTTTTTCTTGACATTCAAATAAAAATTTATTTATTTTTCTTTTACTTTTTCCTGGATGACGATATTCTAAATGTAATGACTATAGCACGTGATGAATTGAACCTTGTGATTGTGATCTTCCAGGTACTGCTCGGCCAATGATGTTACACGATAGACGAGACACGATCCAGTGAAGATATAGCGTGGTCGGGGGAAAAAATTACTACGATACAAAACAAATGCGCGCACGCACGTGTAGAATGATGCATCATCATGATTGATGCATGGACGTATGAGCGGAGCGTCACACGCAAGAGCATGCTTCTGTACTAACCACTCAATCATCTCTTCTTTGAATGCAGTTTTGCTATAGCTTGCTGGAATACTATACACCTTCTGCAGATACCTGGTAATACACCTCTTCCACAGATCGTTGAAGCTCTCCAGCTAGATTCAAATTCATTTACCTTTCTTCATGGAAATCGTAATCACTATGTGTTGGTCTATCTGGATGGTACGTAATGACGCTATTTTCAGAAATATTCCAATCTCGGTGCAACGCTGCAAATAAATCTTCAAAACAGAATTGGCTTTAGTTTCTCTAAGGGCCAAGTCTTCCTATCATCCTTCTTTTGATTCATGGATAGAAGCTTATGTGTAATTCTTTTAATTTTCTTTGCATCTTTCTTTGTATCTCGTTTCCTGTTCATTTAATTTTTTTTTGTTCAGCTATTCAATAAAGGCGTAGTAGGAGGTTAAACCCCTCTTGTTTTTCATAAAAAAAAATGTATGTGACAGACGACCAATGCATCAATGGGATGGGAGAAGGTCATTCTAGAAGCACACAAAGTAGCAAACAACAGTTTTGTGTTGCACAATTGCAAACCACCATGCAACGCAAACATCTCAAATTGGTCGGCATTTTCTAACTCCAAAAATTTAGCCAAAGCATGCAGACATATATATGTCACGGTCAGGATCATATATATATATTTGGATCCTGTTTATGAACTGTTGTAAGTTTTTTTTTCTCAAACGCCTTTTTTTTAAAACAACTTGGATGAAGGTATTTTTTTCTACTCTCAAGAGAGACATAAGTTGGAATGAAGTTAAAGAAATAGCTTATCTTAGCTCTCTCTCTCTCATTTCTCTTTCTCATCTATGCATGAAGTCGTTGGTGAAACTGTTTTGCTAAATAGTTTTCTAAAACAACTTAGGGGGTGTTTGGATCCCCTTGACAAATTGGCAAAAGAGCAAAAGAATTACTATTTTTTGACAAATGAATCCAAACATGCAAGGCAAAAAATGACAAAAGAGCAAAAATTTGTCATTTACCATTTACCACTTTGGAGTGGCAAATAAAGACAAATAGAAAATTCTTGCACTCATACCCCTCCCTCCTATGCATGACATGAATGAGAGTTTAATTATTAGCAGTATAATAATTGTGTTTATATGTGTCAGTTGCCACTTGCCAAGGGATCCAAACACTAGGAATTGACAAAAAAATTATCAACTTTATTTGCCATTTGTCAAGGGATCCAAACATGTCCTAGCTAGCTTAGTAGCTTCACCTAAAGAGTGTTCACAAAACTATTTTCTGAAGAAAAACACCTTTATCAATGAAGCTGACCTTTGTCAAACATGTCCCCGTTATTCATGCATGCTCCGGCTGCAGGCTGTGGAGGGAATCGGACATGGGAGGTCCATCTGATGTGCCGATCGAGCGTGCACGTGCAAGAGGGGAACATGTGGGTTCGGCCTCCTCATCATCGCAGCAACCCATGCCATGCACGGGCGGTAGGGAGAAGAGGGCCGGGCAGTGTCGTCGTCGTTAGGTGATGCACGCACGCACGCACGCCCTGTCGTCGTCGTTCCACTTTGTCGCCAACCACGTCCAATTAAGCCCCTGCTGGCTACATGCACGGTTCACCCGTCCATCTACGGATCCCAGCAGCTGCAACTAGCTCACTCGATCGACATGCACGTTCCTCGTGTCCGGCCGGGCCGGTGGGTGACGATCGACGTGTCGAGCCGGCGAAACACACATTGGTAGTCCGGTCCGGTCCGTCCACGGCGCTGCCAACAGTGTGTTACAGTGCACAGTGATGAGCCTATGCTTTGGGCTGGCTGGCTGGCGCTGCCGTACGTGCTGTGCACGATGCACGATGCACAGCAGAGGTGGTTGGGCTGGGCAGCACGCTGTCGCGACTCGCTGAGTCGCGACGCGATGCACGGATGCTCGCAAGCATGTACGTACCCCCAGGAAACGAGGAGCGCCCGGCCCGTGCGACGGCGACGCGCACGCGCCGGGGGGACATTCCGATCTCGCCGGGGGATCCCCTGCCGTCGCTGGGTCGCCGTCTCGCCACAGCGCTCTACTGCCCCGGCGGCTGCCCAACGAACAGCGCCGTCTCGCTCTCGCACGCGCGCGGTCTGATGGGATGGCCACGCCAGCGACCGCAGCGCGCGGCGTTTTCCCCGGGCCGACACCCGCACGATCGGAGGGTTATGCAGGGATCCTGTTAGACACCGTGTTCATGTTCGTGTTCGGTTATCTTAAATTGAAGACCTAGAATTAATATGGCTAGCAATATATGTGTAATTTGTCTAGCGATCGGAATAATTCTTGTCAAAATCGACCCATTTCAAAAAAAAAAAAAGTGAATAAGGCATTATTCAGCTTTGTGCTTTACGGGTAACAGGATTAGGGGGTATATATATCAACCATAAAAGTTTAGCTATCAGTCAGCCCCATTTCAAGAACTTTTATGGTTGCAAGAATAAAACTCGTTGATGGCTCACCTCTTATGGTTGCGGGATAAGAATTAGTGTTACCTTTTACGATTGCGATGATTGATAACTTAGTGACGCTCTAAATACTAGGTGCTAAAAGGTGGCGTATATATATAGAGAGAGAGAGAGTGCGCTACTATTCTACAACTCTCCCCATATATACCATGCTCATTTCAAAGGCAGACGGTACGTGGATGCTTAAAGAAAGTCATTCTTGAACCTTCTTTCAAGTTTGACTCTATTCATCAGCACTACTTTTTAGGAGACGAACAATGTTTTTCTCACAACAAATCAGCAAAAGCTTTCAGCATAAAACCAAATTTCGGCGAACCAACTGTCCTCTAAACAATGCCCAGGTTTCCTTCCGATGGTACTCCAACATTGCACGGATTACGAAATAGAAAAAAACCATTGCACGGATTATTAAGCCTTCTGCAAATTTCATGCAATCCAAACAGAGGCGGCACTGATCAGCGATAAAGACCTGCGATTCCACAAGTCTTTTAGGACTTTTCGATCTGGGTATGACTGTTCAAGAGCGCAGAATTTTCTCACGCAACAGTGTCTACTGCTGTTTGTGTCTCGTGTAAAATTTCAGTGTGACAGGACACGTGGTTTTATAATTGGCGGCAAGGCGTGGGCCTGACGCTGTGCGTCCGGATGGAGGCACAGCAAGCTAGTTTATTTGCCGGGCTACGGCCGTCTATAGGCCCAAGCCAAGTCGCCGGCCGGGCCTTGAGATGTCGCCCATCGAGTTTGGCCGGCAGGAATAAACATTCACCCTAGTTTGTCAATGGTGAATAGTTCGCCTGAATTGACCTGAAATGATGGTAGGTAGTTTCATTCACTTATTCAGATCAGATGAGGCCAATCATTCTACCGTTCCTGTAAAGGAATGTTGCATCAGGATCAGACGTGCTGCTAGTGCAAGCGCTCAAGCCCATCATGAAGTGAGCCTTTTCTCGCTATGCTATTATGAAAGTTAGCTAATTCCTCTGTGCCCCTGAAAGATTGATTCGCACCTCTGTGCCAGCGTGTTAACCATTCCATCTGTCTTCTGTTGGTTTCCCTCCGTTTGACAGCTCTGACATGTGGGACCAGCCCTGTAAGATGACATTTTTGCCCTCTCTCACTGACATGAGGACCGTGTTCACTTCTGTCGCAGACGGGTGGCACCGTGGCGTACCTTGTGTTCATCGGCGACCGTGGCGTACTGCGCGTGAGCGAGCCCCTCCGGCCGAGCGCCGCTGCCCCTCCGCCTCGCAGGCGAGTCCCGCCGCGGGCAAGGCCGCCGTCGCGCGGGGCGCGAGCGAGCCCCTCCGGGCGAGCGCCGCTGCGAGCGCGGGCAAGCCCCTACGCCTCGCAGGCGAGTCCCGCTGCGGGCAAGGATGCCGCCGCGCGGGCACGAGCGAGCCCCTCCGGGCGAGCGCGCGAGCGCCGCTGCGGGCGCGGGCGAGCCACTCCGTGTCGCGGGCGCTGGCGAGCCCCTCAGGGCGAGCGCCTCCAGTGCGCCGGGATCTCAGCTCTCTTCGTCGCGTGCCGGTGCGAGCGGCACCCGGCGGTGGCCGCCCCCGCGCTCTGGCACGGCGGTGCACCCGCACGGCCAGGTCGACCATGGGGCACGGGCGACGGTGCTACACCTCCCCCCGCTGGTGGTGCTCAACGGCGCGGCGGCGCACCCGCGCGGGCGGGCCGTGGCGACGGTGCCCCCTCCCACCGTACGTGGCACGCAATGGCGCAGCGGGGCCCGAGGGTGGCCATCCCCCGGTGAGGCGACGCGCCAGCGCGGCCTCCGTGTCGCTGGCCGTCGTCGCATGCTCCCCGCTCCCCACCTTGCTCCAACTGCACGACAGCTCAGAGGCGGCCAGGCACGATGGCTCAAGCGCAATTAATGAGGCCGTTTCTTCTCGCCCGCGCACCACCCCCTCCCCTGCAGTGTGGCCATCTTCCCTGCGCCAACGCCCCCTGCACCTCAGGTATGGTCTGCCTCTTTCTTCTCTTTTTTTGACATTTGTAAATATGGATGTGAATGTCGATTGTGTATGGCCTCCTATATTCTCTGACCAAAATATTTTTGCAGCGTCCTGGTGTGACTGTATTAGGAAGTGTGCCGAGCTTGGTGAATATTAATAGTGTTTATGTATTAATAATATTTTTTATATTAACAATAATATTTATTATAAATATTTATAGTATTTATGTATTAATAATTTATTATAAATATTAATAATATTTATGTATTTATAATATTAATTTTTTCTATCCAGACCAGCCCTGAAAATGGCATGAAGAGACAAACCAAAATCATTTTGCCTCTCTATACTAAGGGCATTGACATCTTTTCACACAGCCGTTAGCCACCGTTAGGAGCAAATTCAGACGGAATGGCTTAGAGGGAAAGAAAGAAAAACACGCTAGCACATAGGTGCGAATCAATCTTGCCAACTTTCATAATGGCATAGCGGGAAAAGACAGAGACCAACAACAATAATAAAGGAGATCTTACCAAGATCAGGTGTTCAGGTGCAGTTCCTATTGCAACTGCACATGATAACCATTAAACGGCTCTTCAAATTTACATCGATTGTAATTTAAGATTTTAGAGAGGATTCAATTAGGCAAATAATTTACTCGCACACAAACAATTCAACCAGTAGCTCAGCCAATGGCGGAGACACTCCCTTTCTTCCATGTCTACAAAAATTAGGAGGGACTCCATTGACACAAAAGCAGTAAGAGATCAGCTATCCCAAATGAGGGTTGCTGGATTAGATGGAATACATGACACTGCAAAGAATTGTCCAAAGAACTGCATCATCTTTCACAAGTGGAACTTTGGACGTATGTTGCTTTCATAAATTTTGTTAGGTAATAAAGTGAAAATTTCAATGTTCAACTTGTATGAAACTTTGATTTTCAAGTTTCAACCCTAAACTATGAATCTGAGTATTGGAAAACCCACCATATGTCGAAACTGAATAAATTTGGTTCTTTATCTAGTTCCAAAGTGGGTTTCTATTTTTAAAAAAACATTTTATTCTCTAAAAATCATTATTTATTTATTTTAAATCAAAAAATGTGAAACTAATACCAATCTTTTCCTAAGAATGTTAGTTATATGTTGCTGCTCCATTTGGAGTTATTTGAATCTTATTTGTTCATGCTTCTAATAAACCAGACCACAAGAAATAAAAGAATATGAACAAAAATTAATAAAATGTATTCCAAATAATTGTAAATAGATTGCCAACAATTAGGTAACATTTTTTTAGAAAAAAATTGGTATTAGTTTCATATTTTCTAATTTAAAATAGATTAGTCATGAATTTTAGAGGTTAAAACAGAAGCCCACCTTTGAAATTAGCTAAAGGACCAAAATTGTCTTAGTTTCAATTGTTGGAGGGTGTCCAATACCTAGTTTTGTAGTATAAGGTCAAAAATTGAACTCATGTGCAAGTTGAGGGTTGAAAAATAAAAAATGTACTTTACCTAATTTTGTTTCCTATTCAGCTATACTGAAGTGTCTGCCTACTTAAGTATGTGTATGTAAGTGGTTACAGTAAGCCTATAGCATAACATGATCTCACAAAGTTACAGTACACGTAAGGTGATTAGTTATGCTCAACAAATTGCAATGCACTGGCTAATCATTGTCACTTAGCTAGCTAGACCGTAGCATCTGTCAAGCAGCTATTTA
This sequence comes from Microstegium vimineum, assembly GCA_022036555.1. Taxonomy (NCBI): domain Eukaryota; kingdom Viridiplantae; phylum Streptophyta; class Magnoliopsida; order Poales; family Poaceae; genus Microstegium; species Microstegium vimineum. Next base: position 2,157,546 of record CM039127.1, on the reverse strand, counting down.
GCCAAGATCTCATCTAACAGGCTGCATATATAATAAGGAAGCATCTGCATGGCCGAAAATCTATGATGCTTCGTTTTGGTGATTGTGGTGGATTCGACATTCCCACAACTTATAGAAGAAAGGAACAATCACATGTCAACAGAGGGGCAAGAGGCAGATATATATATATATATATATATCCTTCCTACAACTTTGAAAAAAAAATGTCTGACTGAGGGAAATGGCGGCAGTTAGAGAATCACAGGAATTCACACTGGGGTGCATTCCATGCCTAGAAATACTCACAGTTCTGAAGTATCAAGGAGGGCTCTCAAGCAGTCAAGCTGTCCAATGACTCAGGCCAGAGAGCACACTCTGTTGTGCTTTGTGATTTGCAAAGTAAGTAGCACTTAGCACAATTGTGTTGATAAAAAGTACTCTCTGATTCTGGAGCAAGGAGTTTGCAGCAGCATAACATGGTATGACTATGGCCAAGAAACACCATGGATGAACTGCAGTACTGCACAGCAAAGCAGGCAATAATATCAAACAATTTCGTATTTTTTTTCTGGACCACCATCTGTACTGATCATAATTCATATTCACAACTACCTTCCTAAAATTCGTTGGATAGCATGATGATGTAATAATACACGAAGCCAATAAACACGGATCAATATGGGTCTGAAGTAGTGCCATTACTCTGCATGATCAGCAGCCTAACCTGGGAGCCATCCAAGGTGACATCCTTCACATCCACAACGCGCGATCTCTTGAATAGTGTGGCGACGGCGGCGGTCTCGATCTCCCGGTCGAATGCGAGCGCAATGCCGCCACCGCGGCGGACGGCGCGCTCAGCCTCGCTCGCGAGGCGGGAGGGGAAGAGCGCGCCGGAGATCGCCAAGGGGTCATCCGAGAACACGAGGTCGAAGGAGCCGTCGGAGAAGGGGAGGTGGTGGGGATCCGCGCGGCGGACGAGCGGCGGGAAGTCGACGAGGTCGATCCCTGTAGCGTCCCTAGTCCCCGCCGCGCGGAGCGCATCGACGGCGTGGCCGGCGCCCGCGGCGAGGCAGAGGACGCGGGAAGGGGCCGCGAGGAGGCCGACGCCGCGGAGCGGTGGGAAGGCGGACGTGGCCAGGGAAGCGGCACGGCGTCTCCAGCGCCGGGAGGCGCGGAGCTTAGCGAGGCGGCGGTCGGGCGGGACCACTCGGCGCGAGGCGGCTTCGCATGAGGTGCGAGGGAAGGGGGAGAGCGGGATGGTGAGCGGAATGGGGTCGGACGGGGGGAAGCAGTAGATGGAGAATGCGTGGCGCAAGAGGTGTAAGAGTGAGAGCGTGGCGATGGAGGCCAGTGCTATGGAGACGCGCGTGACCAGCCGCACCGCGTGCCGGTCAATCGCCGGCGGCGAGCACGAGGCGGAGGCGGCCATAGATTGGATCCTCCTTCTCCACGGTCCTCATTACGGCCTGATAGAATTACAGTAGGATCCAGAGCAACCAGAATGTTGGGCCCAATCATAGTTTGGGCCTTTGTAGAGAACACTTTCCAGCCCATTTATAAGTTCAAAAGGAAGATTCATTCTGACAGAATTACATACACAACTCTGAACATTTTTTTTCCAGAATGTGCGACTCACGATTTTTCATTAAGGCTGCCTTCGTTTGAACTATTTTCAGCTTGTTTCAATTTATTCTCTTTCATAGAACAATATTCAATCAGTTGAAAACCGTAATCTATAAAGCAAGTGTTTACAAAGAATAATTCCTACTCAAAATCACCTCTAACCGAACGAGCCCTAAGCGAGACGAGAAAACTTGCTCGGCTGTGATTCTTCGGCTGCGGCTGCAACTGCTGCATCTCAAAGCTACACTACACATGCAGCTGCAGCCGCAAAAATCAGAAGCGAGCAGAGGTATTGTAGCTCAAATCTGACGTATTTCGTGGTGGTGGTCTAGGGGAAGATCAGGTTCCCTCAACCGAGATAACAATGAAATCAGGAAAAGCATATCGACCTTTGATACTTTTTTTTGTGAAAGACCTATCAATTGATTGATTGATTATTTGATCCCCTGTATGAGAAGCTTGCGAGCAGCATCACTGAGTTCTCTTCGCAAAAAAGTTGGACACAAGTAAAGAAATATTGTCACAGCATGTCCATCGATAGTATATAGAGTGGCATTGGGTACTAGCTAGAGACAGTAGATTAGGAGCTCACTGGCATCAATTATGGTTTTCACAATTTGTTTGGAAAAGCTTGAGGTGGCATGACAATGAGGTTCGGCCAACACATATTCTTGATGCAGTACCAAATCTAGCAGATATGAATGTCATTGCCCGCAATGAATCCAACGAGGTTTAGGAGAGGGGGGGGGGGGGACTTGTGCATTTGATCTTCAAGACAATGTACAGGCTAATCCAAAATTTAAAAACACAAAAGGTCCAAGAAAATGAACAAATAAGAAAGAGACGTGGATCGGAGGGTAGTTTTATCTGGGGAATGACGTCAACTAGAGGTAAAGGGCTCCTTTGATTTAGCTTTGGTGAAAACTAGAAGCATACCCCATTTGTTGCTGTGGGAATTGTAGATGGTTTAGAATAAAACTAGACTACATATAGTTACTTATATTAACACATAAACTATTATGAATTAATTTTAGTGTAAGGCGTAGCGTGCTGATATGGATAACTATATGCATTTTAGTGTGTTTAAGGTGTATATATATAATTTTGCATATGGTAGTGGATAATGGTTGTATTTGATAATGGATTGCTGAGGTGAACAACTTACATGTCAAGATAGAACTCTAATGGGGTTAAGAAAATTACTATCTCCGTTCCAAATGGTAGTGGATTCATTTGACTTTTTTTTATAAGTTTGACCACCCGTATTATTAAAAAATTATGGAGAATATTATTTCTTTTGTTGTGTCTTGCTTTATTAATAAAATATCTTCAACAATGACTTATATTTGACTACATTTGCATAATATTTTTAATAAAATTTTGGGGTCAGAAAATCAAATAAATTATAATTTGGAACGGAGAGAATGTAAGATATATAAATTTATCTCTATATATTGCAAAAACCTTAGAGTGAAAGGGGGGGAGAGAGAAAGAGGGAAAACAACAATAGCTCTAAAAGAAAGAATAGGCTGGCAGTGTGCTACTGTATATGGAAATAGCTAGGCATGGAGAGAGATTAATCACAACAAAATAAAAAAAATACAAATATATTAAAAATCATAAACATTATGTTGAAAACAAAACTAGCTACTCTTGCCATTTGCTTGGGCTGGCTTGCTAGTTGCAAACAAGTTCCTTGATACAACTTGATAGTTGATAATAAGTTCATGGTAACTTCTACATGTTACACATGAGTTCTTCACTACTCTCGAGTTCTTGTCCGTTCTTTCACCGTGACCATAGACGCACGAAAACGACGGAAGTTCTTTATGACTGTTTTGTTTGTTTCTATACTTCTTTGATGATCCTTTTCTAGCTAATCATCAGTCTAGCCTAGTTTCATTTCATGCCTTGGTGATGGTGGCATGCATGCATCCTAAGCAGCAGTGTTGAATTGTTGATCGCTAATAATGGAGATGGCTAAACTTAGTTGGGCGTCCAAGCGCTGGTGTACACGGCGCCATGGCCTTTCCAAGTGAGCACGAGCATGTCCTCCTCCCGCTTCACGCCCCACCCAGTGGCGTGCTCGCTCAGAAGGCGCCTCACCTCGCCGGCCGCCTCCTCGTCGAACCCAACGCCCGCGAACCCATTCCTCCGCATCCGCTCATCGAGCCTCGCGCCGGACTCGGAGCGCTCCGCTCCGTCGGCGTCGTCGGCCCCAACGACGCTCTCGATCTTCCGGCCCACAGCCGCCTCGTGCTCCACGCGCCGCGGGCTGTCCCTGGGCGCCGACGTGTCCAGGGCGTCGAACATGATCCAGTGGAAGTCAAAGCAGCCCGCGATGCGGGTGGCCAGGCTCGGCGAGTCCAGGTCCGCGTCCTCGTCGGTCACGGTGACCAGGCACGGGTTCAGCGCGCGGACGGCGTCGAGGAACGCGTCCCTGGAGCCCGGCGCGACGTGGCGGAGCCAGCTCTGGCAGTTTACGACGAGCGCCTCGCCGTCTCGTAGCCCCAGCGACTGCCGGTCGGACAGCACGGACGCCAGCTGCTTCTCTGGAGCCGGCGACGTCGGGATCGGTGTCGCGCACCTGACGACGCTGAACTCCAGCTGCACGCCTTTGGACTTGGCGAAGTTGGCGAGGCGGAGGCCGATCTCCTCGTCCGACACGTCGAGCTGGGGTGGCACCGCGGGGCGGGCGGAAGGCACGGTGATGCGCAGCGCCGGCGGGCCACCGGGCCGCTTCGAGAGCATGTCGATGAGCGTCGGCCACTGCATGCAGCGCGTGACGCCGAGGTCGACTACGTGCACCGTGGCAGCGGCGCTGCCCACCACCGCCCGGAGGATGGCGCCGTTAGAGGCGGTGAACCCGAAGCGGTACCACGGCGTGAGGTCCACGTACTCGGCGAGCTCCGTGACCGACATGGCTCGCTCCCGCGACGTGGCACCGGCGACGGCGGACTGGGCAGTGGCAGTGCCGGCCGGGCCGGGGCCGCACAGGCGGCACGCGCGCGTGACCAGCGCGCGGAGCAGCCACGACGTGAGGCGCTGGCTCGGGTCCCCCTGCGAGGAGGCGATGTTGTTGAGCACCCACATGGCCTGCTGCGCCAGCGTGACGTCGTTGGACTCGAGCGCCGCGGCGCAGTGGAGGAGTAGCTGCTGGATGCGTGGGCCACCGTCGATGAGCGCGCCGGAGAAGCAGACAGAGCTGTGCGCCGCCGCTGCCCTGAGGTTGCCGCCGCCGCCGCCCGTCCTCAGCTCCTGCTCCATGACCTCGTCGTATGGACGGACGTGTAAACCTGGTGCAGGATTTTGGGATGGCAAGCCAAATAGTTAGGGCTGGCTAGGATCGAGACACTTGTCGGCCTCGGATTGGGAGGCTTTGGGTCATTTCAGGAGATGTGGAACGAAGCAAATCCCTAAGGATCGGGCTGCTAGCTAGTTGATAGTTGCTTTTGGTAGCAGGCTACTGAAGTGCAAGGCGACTTCTGACTGACTAAGACAGAGAATTAGCAGGGTTGAGGTGCTTGTAGGTAGTTTTGGTTTGCTTGTTGGAATGACTTGGGGCTATTTATAAGAGCACGCTCTGTGAAAGATCCTCGGTTCATCTCCATGGGAGAGGAAATTGGATAGCAATTTGGACTCTTACTATTGGGGGTAAAGACAATCTGATTTATTCTTTTAACACTCTTGTCTGATCGTGCCTGAACTGCAGAATATGGTATACGGAGCTGGTCACAAATTCCTCTCAACTGGATTGCATGCAACTGACTAGTGACTACTCCTACTCAAATGAAGCTAGAAAACACTCGATACAAAAGCAGAAAACAGAACTCGAGTCATCATGAAATAGAAATGCCGAATTTCGTTTCAGATTTCAGAGTTTCAGGCAGCATAGTGTTAGCCACCAACTCTTCTTTTTTGTCGTCAAACGGTTCAGCCTAACGACGACAATGTAACGAGTTCATGACGTGTATTCGTAGTATGTCGTTAGGCTGCAGCAACTCCTTCCTTTATTAAAACTAGAATAACTCCAGGCCGGTGAGAAGACGACGACGGAGCAGCCATAGCCGCCCGGACTCTTTTGGCCGTTGAGAACAACGGACGAAGAACTCTGAATAAATTTACCTCGCCTTGTCATTCTCTGGACCCCATTTTCTATGCCGGAGGGCGGGCGTTCCAAGAACCGAACAAAGCAAGCAGGCCAATTCTAAACGAGGTAAAATCCACACGAGCGGGCATCTCCGGGCGCTGACGAATAACCTGTTGTTCTCGTCTTCCTCGCTCCGGGTCCGGTAGGGAGCCTCTGATTGGAACATACTAATGTCTTGTTTGGATGCACCTGTATTGACCTCAAACCACATAGATTGGAGTGTATATTAGTTTAAATACACTCTAACACATGTGGTTTAAGGGAGATACATGTGCATCTAAACAAGGCCTAATTGGGGTGTGCCTGTCGCGATGCCTTGTCGTATCTCTGTCCTCTTGCCGTTGATCTTGACGAGCGATTGGGTGGGCGAGAGAGGGCGAAACGACATGGAATTCAGCTCTGATGGATCGGTCGATCCGGCGATCCTCCGGCGCCACGTGTGCGCTGCTCGTGTCGTGATCTTGCGAACATGGATGGCCTCATTGGTCAGTTGTCAGTCAAGATCAGTCAAAGATACCTTGCAGCAGTGAACTGCTGGCGATGCGCATGGAAGGGACAAGGAATTCTGAAGAACACCTGACGACTACTGGACCACACCAGTGCATTCCAATTTGCAGTAGGATAAGAGCATCGTGGAAAGATATCTGCACTGAAACAAATAATAATGTCTGTTCTTCTTGGGGAAAAGAGGAGCAAATGTCTGTCAGTCTGGGGCACACACACAAGAAAATGTTTATTTTACAACAGATCGTGATCGATCACTGAAAGATGTTTGGCTAATAATTTCTCTGAAGAATATCCTGACTAACCGAAAGCGCCGGCCTTCCGTCAGAGCTCTGATGCTCATGTGCCTGATTGGGGGAAAAAAGAGACGCGGGTGATAGAGAGCCGTCAGGCCGAAAGAAACGGGAGAATCTGAATCCGCCTTTCGGAAAGCCGCGACCTGTGATTTTTATATACTCATTCACGAATTCATCTATATCTATCGACCCCGGAATCATCTATACGGACGGTCTCGATGCCGGATTTGAAGGGCGGATGACCAAAGACGACAGTGACACTGCCAATTAGCTAGCCAATTCAACAGTTTTTTAGATAATGGATATCAAAATATCCGGCCTCTACATCCTTGTACACAGCCCAAATTTACAGAATTCCAATTTCAACATTCAACAGTTAGCAGCACTCAAGAACACATATTACATACATCGTTTTTTTCAGGGACATGCACTCATGCATTAAGGCACATGCAACATGCTGCGATGATCTTTAGTTGGCTCTTCCTTTTTCTCTGCGTGCTCCGTATCTCGCAAAGTTTTAATATCACGAAGATTACGCCGTCGTTTTCCATTTTTGCCGACTGTTCGAAGAATAATGTTGGCTGTCCTCCAATGGAGGTTCCGATTCTCGGGCGGGCGTCAGGCCGTGGCGTGGTGGGCATCGTCATCGGCGGTCTTGGGAACCTTTATCTCCAGGGACCCATCGCCGTCGTCAAAGTATGCCTCCACTTTCCTCCACTCCGCGTCCTCCGGCAGCTCCACCCGCCGGACGAAACCGTGCTCCCACCACCGGCCGCCGCGCCAGTCGCGGCCGTCCGTCGCCGGCGGTACTGCCCGCCATAGCCCGCTGATGTCGATCACCTTCATCGCGTCCCCGCTCACCTCCACGTCGCATCTCCTTCCACCTGAATAAAGACTGTGAGGACTGAGGACGAAGTAACAAATCCATCTTTTTTTTTTTTTGGCGAGTATCCTAGAACGACTCTTGGTCTTGGCAATCGTCTCGGACACTCTTTGCTTTCCGCTGGCATTTCTAGCTACGTACGGTTTCAGCACGGCCGGTCCACGATGATCGATGTGGATGGCGGTGTGCCACACGCAAACGCAACGAATATTTCTTGCGAAAAAAGCAGTAGGTGTTCTTAACGTTGCTGTAAACGGTAAAGCAAAGGGAAGCTAGTGTGTGGGGGAAAAGGAGGATGCACACATGACTAATGGTTGCTTTCATCCTCTAGCTCTAGCTACTACTACTACTAGCTGCAAAAGATCGATCTCTCTGGAAAACCGTAAAGCATTAAGCATCTGAATACTGAAGCGTGGATGGACGGCACACAGCCAATGCGATTTTGCTGTCACGCCGGCTCAGTATATATTATCACAAAGTTCAAAATCTAATCTACAACTGCTAATTGGAAACCATCCCATAACAGTTTACAATCTGAAAATTTCAAAGTAATATTGAGCATTGATGTTTGTTTCTATGCAGTGTTCTAGGATTGCACAAGGATATTCGTTAATCCATGAACAGTGTGCAACAACCAAGTGAAAAGCATGGAGCTAGCAGGGATGGTAACTCGTACCTGGTATGTCGGCTCTGAGGTAGTACTCGGAGTCTGTCTCGGCCCAGTCGACGGTGGTCCGGGGGGCGTTGCCGCGGCGGAGCGCGGCGAGCAGCACGTCGGACTCGAACTCCCACAGCGGGAACGGGTCGGCGGGGTCGAAGAACTTGCCGAACAGGAGCGGGCTGAACAGGGACCCATCCGCGAACAAGGCCCTCGCCGCGGCGTCGGCGCCGGCACCCTGCAGGAACCCGCTGAACGTGTTCTCCAGCAACGACATGCGCCACCTGGGCGCCGCGGCGTCGCCCGGCAGCAGCCGGACCTCGATCGCCCGCCGCCCCGGCATGGCTGCTCAGGCTTTCGCGCGGGGAAAGCGCGCCTGCGGGGAGCCGATGGTTTATAGGAGGAGCGGTGGCGCCGCGGTGGAGGTGGAGGTGGAGGTGGAGCTGGCCTTTGGGGAAAGCAGAGGATGGGAGGCGCGATTCCGTTTGCCATTCGCTGGCTATGCCATCTGATGTGATTCCCGCCTTTTTTTTTTCTTATTTTCTTCTCAGACATACTGGGCTGTCAAAGGGTGGATGCTTGGCCCAAACATATGTGTTTCACACGGCCCGGCCATTTGTAGTTCCTTATGAATTCTCGCTATCTTACCTTGTTTAGAAAATGAGATTGACAAAGCTAAGGGCCTGTTTGTTTCCCCAGTCTGCGAACGCGCGACTGCGTTTGAGCAAACGCGCCTCCGAGGCCGCGTTTTGGAAATCGCTGGCTCAGCGTTCGGTTTCAACGGGCCACCGCGTGTTGGCGCGACCCGTTTGGCGGGATTCTGCGGTTCTGTCCGTCGTATCGCAGCAATACGCGGAACCCAACACAGCCTTAAGTTCTTACAAAGTTTCCAACTAATCAGCTGAGCAAGTAAAAAGAAGAAAGCATATGACATAAACTAAAATAAACTATGGAGTACAGTGGGAAGGTACTCACGCTACAATGACGGTGATGCTGGCCCCATACTAGAACTCCATGGTACGTATTTTGAATTAATAAAACACCGAAAAAGAAATATTTTTTAGTGGTTAGCAAGGTAGTGTAGTTTCCAACCTAGAGGAAAGATTCCTCTAAGGCCTTGTTTCCTTTCTCTGGATTGGATCGATTTGACCGGAACTATATCGAGAAATTACACATGCATTGTTAGCCGGATTAGTTTCAGGTTTTCAATCTAAGATAACCGAACATGGCCATATAGAGAGAGGATCGTCTCTCTAACGATAAGATCTTTTAAGAAGAGAGCTGCATTTTTAATCACCGGAGATAAAAGGATACAGAAAAGACATTCCCTCCTTTTTAGGGATGGTTTAATGCTCTTTGATCTAGACCCTGGCATGTTTGGAACGAAGGAATCAAAAACAAAGGAATAGAGCAAAATACAGGAATTTGAAAGGAATGTAGTGACAAAACAGAGAAATGAAGAAACATAGGAAATAAACATAGATAGGGGCTTGTTTGGATCAAAGGATTTGTAAAGGAATTTTGAAGGAATTCATTCCAAAGGAAAGAAATCCTTTCATAGTGTTTGGAATGAAGGAATGTTGATTTTATAGTAGTGCAAAACAAAGGAAATAAAACATCCACTCCAACTCAAGGGAAAGAATCTTTGTTCTCTTCCTTCTCATGCTTGTTCCTCCATTCCAAACAGCTCAAAGTATTTATTCTTGTGTTTTGAAATCCTGTAGTTTTCCACTATTCGCTCAGTCGTATTCCTGCGTTTTTCCTATTCCTTTGTTTTGTATTCCTGTGTTTCAAACAGGCCCTAGATGTTTGGAACATAGGAAAAACACAGGAAATAAACGCAAATGACTCATTAATGCTTATGAACGTGCAAATAGCAGGTTTGCTTTTTTGCCCACACCGTGTTTGCGAAGCTAATAAACTACTTCAGACAAGTAACACAGCATGCTACCTCGGACTTCGTGAAGGAAATCAAAACAAGGGGTGGGAGTGGATGTTTATTTTCCTTTGAAATCATAGGCTGGCAACAGTATTTCAAAGGAAAGGAATTGATCTTTTCTGTGTTCCAAACACTCTATCTAAGTTCCTTTCCTCTATTTTGTATTTCCTGTAGTTTTCCTTCAAAATTCCTTCAATCCAAACATAAGTCAATGCATGAAAATAACTTCCTCCAATGCATAGTGATATTTTGTTTCATAGACTGGTTTGTTGTAAAAAAAAATGCTCTTTGCACAACTTTGATTCTATACACATTGCTTGCTTCAGGTCAAGCCGCTTTGTCAACCCTAGGCCAAACCCTAGTGGCACCGCGAGGAGGCGAATTGACATGATTCGGCGCCAAAACATACAGGCACGGAAACGGGCAGCAAGCCAAGAACCAAAATTAAAAGCGTCAAATCATACGAGATAACTGGTGGGGCTCTTTTGTCACAGGAATAATAAATAAAGAAGGGCCATAAATAGATCCCGCGGTAGAATCTCAGCCAAATTAGATCGAGCGGCGACAAAGTCGTGCGCTGACACTGTAAAACTCTCGAGCGACCTATAGCATTTCCTATTATACTTTCAGAATTTCTAGATATTTATCAGCAGATTCTAGTGTTGCCCGACGAGTGGAAAACTGCTTTTTCTTTCGGAAATGCTCCGGGGAGAACGTTCGAGTGTCGGGCCGCAAGTAGGCCGGCCGGGGCGGACCCACCCCGCGCCCCCAACCCGGTATCGTCATTTGTGTCTGCCCCTTCCATTCCCTCCTCACACTCTCTCTCCTGCACCCACACCTCTCCTCCGATCTGGTGTCCCACCAGGCCCGCTACCACGGGGATGCGGCGGCTGCTGCAACGGCGGTATCGACGACGACGACGGCCATGGACCCACCGGATCCGGCGGCGGTGGCAGGGGATCTGGAGGATCCACGACGACGGCGGCCATAAACCCACCGGATCCAGCGGCGATGACAGTGGATCTGGAGGATCCACGACGAGCTGTCTCCCTCCCACCTCGCGTTCCTCCCCTGTTCCTCTTCCTTCCCCCCGAGCCTCATAACGCTACAACCAAGGTTGCTCCGTCAAGGTAGGTCACAATGACCCCAGATCTTAGGCATGCTCCTTCCTCGTCCTTCCCCTTGTCTCCTCATCCTCCTCTTCAATCCCAGCTTCCCCCATCTTTGACAATGCGCCTATTTGTTTCATCATTTTTTTGTTTCATTTTGTTGTATTTGTTGTTTCAATAGTACAAACATGTTGTTTCAAATATTTGAGTAATTTGTTTCAATCTTTGTTCACATTATTTCAGTTGTATTTTTTTTTATGTTTCAGATGATTTTGTTATTTTACTTCAATATCATTTTATCTGTTGTTGCAACACTTGGGTTTGTTTAAGGGTTTCATACGCATGTTTTCCGGTGTTTCAATTGTGTCAGTATGTATGTTACAAATGTTCCATTTGGATGTTTCAATTTTAGATCTCGTATTACAGCTAGAGGGTACATACGCATGTTTCATGTGCTATTAAATATATGTTGCAAGTGTTGTTTTCTGATGTTTCAAAATTAGATCGGTTTATTGTATTTCTATCAAGAAGCACAATAAAAAATTGTTTTCTTGTGTTTTTTTTAATTTTCGTTTTTTTTTTGTTTCTGAGGGGCACAACGGCCATGTTGGGCGGTGGCGGCGGATCTAGTCGGAGGAGCAGGCCGCGCGGAGAGGGTGGGGGGTGTCGCGGTGGGGAGATGGCCGCATGTATCCGTATGTGTCGAGGTGGGCGTCTGTGTGTCCCGTGCGGTGAGAATGGTTGCGGGCCGTACTGAGCCCTCGAATGTCCGTCCTATCGGTCCTGTACGTCCCTTTTTCTTTCCACGGTTCTTACGCGATGCTAAAATGGGCCGTACACTGCAAAAGGTTGGCCCAAATCATCAATGTTTTCACGGGTGGCCCATAAAACTCACACGTCTAAACTCCACCCGAGCGGGCCCCAAGTCCGTCACCAACACGCAAAACCCTAACCCAATCTAGTTTCCCACGTCTCTTGCTCCCGATGGGTCTCTTCTCGTGGTGGAGGGGAGGGCGACGCGGCGGCGGCCCGCCGGACCAGCAGGGCCAGCAAGTCTCGGCGGTTCCGGGGGTCGCGGGAACCGAGGTGGCAGCTTCTGGCACCCACGGGGCGGTGGAGGTGCGGCGGCAGCGGCAGGCTGCGGACGCGACGGTGTTCGAATTCGGGTCCGCGGCGGAGTCTGGCGCCGCTCTGACGCTCGCGGGCTACTGCCCCGTCTCCGACGAGCTCGAGCCGTGCCGCTGGGAGCTGGTCCCGGCCGCCGGCGAGGGCGCGCCGCAGTTCCGCATCGTGTTCTGAGCGCGAGACATCTCGGATTGTACCAGGTTTCATCATAGATATAAAGATGAAACTGGGGGTGTATTGGTAACCAAGCATTCAGTTAAATAAAACTTGAGATATGGTTGATGAATTATATGGATGGTCTTCAATGCTCACTTTGCCTGTTGTTGATTTGATTCTTCTATGCTTACAGATGAACTAATTTGTCACTACAGGCAAACAGTAATGAGAGCGCCAAAATTTGTGGATGAGTTATATCATGATCAGACAGAAAAATGTAAGATACATGCTCAGTGTACATGAGAGAGAGTGCCTTAAAATCACTGTTTTAGCTATGGTGTCATATTATTCGATCTGGACACTGAAAATCAAATCCTACAAGATACATAGGAATTATTTGGAAGTCAACTACATTTGTGGATGTTGCTTAGTGTAACTGTGTAAGTTGTTTGTTGTTAACTGTCATATGATATTGGTAGAGCTGGTCATAGAGGAATCTTGTACGGACTGCCCAATTCCTATGTTGAACCGGAAGTTTTCTGTTTGGAATGATAAGTGTTTGGGTGTTCACTGGCTGTCTAGGAAGAACAGTAGTCAGAAGGTACCAAACATCAAAACTATACTTGATTGGTTCTGTGATCAAAGCACCACCATGTGGCAGGCATTGCAAGCTTGAACTTATTTGCAGTTATGCAGTCTATATTTTCTTTGTGCCTTTGGTTTCAGTATCAACATACCTTGGTACAATTATTTTTATATATGCAAGTAGAAAACATTAAACACACTAAATGCTCATAATGTCTATATCAAGTTGATCAATTGTGTGTTTTTATTATGGCTTTCTGGAGTTCACCTGTTCTTGTTTTTGGTTCCACATTACTATCATTTGTGTGGATCTTGTTAAGGTTGTTATGTTGAATAAGGAAACAGTTGTCTTGTCACAATTCTCATATTGGCTCTACAGAGTAGATTGTTTGTTGTAGCTAACAACTCTGTACCAAAGCTCCAATGGTACTTTACAATATGTCACTATTTAAATTTCTGTGAATGTCTGGAAATACCTCCTGGTGGAATGCAGGAGGGAGCAGCAGTGTATGCTTTGATACTCGAATGCCTAACATATGCTTTGATACTAGGATGCCTAACATATGCTTTGATACTCGAATGCTCAGAAAATGGCATATGAAATGGCTAATTGGCTATGGAAGTTGGAAGCATGCATCAACATGGATTGAAAGTCAATACTAATCCAGTTAGTCAATGTTCCTGTACTAGCAGCTTACCAGCACACTTTTTTATTCATGTTTTTTTTTTATCGAGAAGTGGAGGTTAATTGGTTGATGGCTAAATTTTGGTTGCTAAAACTTGAGCAACCCAAGTTTTTTTTTTTGCTGCCATTTGGTTTGCTACCGAAACTTGCTAGCATCTCACATTTGGCTTGCTTAAGTTGTGACAAATATTTTTGCCCAACTTTTGCTTTCCATCTTTGGTATGGCAATATTTGATAGTAAATGAAAAAGGCCCCTAATAATGTTAAGAGGGTTCAAATATGTATATGCTATTCTATTCTCAGCCATTCTGCTGCGAATTGAATGACATTAACTTCATTGTAATTTAGACATAAATCAATTAAAATAATATATTTTTATACAATTGTTTGCCATATGGCGGAGGTACTTATATACTGCACTTTTGCTGCAAGAGAGTGGGTTGGAGTGTGTTATAAGTTGCACATTAGAAATAAAGCATGGAGTTCTAAAGAATCAATTTTTATCTCCTATCCTATGAATTTAAGATAGGCTTATATCAAAACTTTGAAAAGTCGTGGATGTCAAATTCCAAGCCAAAGCCAAATATTCTCGTCCATTAGAGTTCTCGAAAAAGATGGAAGGTGTTTCAACTAGATGAGTCTGAATTTACACTTTTGTCTGAGATTTGAAAACTATTTCATACCAGAGTTGAGGGCAAAGATTACATTTGATTTGATGATGCAATCTCATGTCGGGCATCAAAAGCTTTTACCAGTCTCGATCCACTCATCTAAACTTTAGAGCTCTAAAAACTATAGACTACTTAAATTTTGAAATTTCAAGCTGTGAGCTGAGCTAAAATTTAAAACTATCTCTAGACCACTTGTTTGGAGGCTTTACCTCTAAAATTTAGAGGCGGCAATCCAAACATACCTAGTTTCTTGTCTAATAAATCATTTTCTCCTCCCTCTCTTAACTACAATACGTCAATACCACATCATTACTTTGCTTTGCTGGCACCTTACTTATTGAACATAGAAACCATATACTCTCTACATTTTTCACATGTCATATTAGTGTTTTTTCTAAGTCAAATATTTCTAGCTTTGAACATCAATTTTAAAAATCGATATGATTGTACAATATGTGAACTATATATTATGAAACTACTTCTTGTAGTGAATCTCATGTTGTTAATCCAACTAGATGAAACCATATGCTGCTCAGCCTCAGACTTTAGTGCATACAAGATTGGGTTAGGCTCAGGGCTTGGCCTCCTAATCCTACTAGCTACAAAGGCAGTCATAACAACAATCAAAGTTGAAGCTTGATTGGCTAGGACCTCTCTTCTCTGGGCAGGATCCATCTACATGCATGAATATTGGACACAAACATAAATTAACATGACCCAAAGCAGACATGAATGTACTTGAAATAGCTTATCATTCAACATAGCCACGGCTGCATGAGTAAACATGCCACCCAGTGGCTAATGGGCACCATCATCGATCAAGATAAAATTTAACCGAACAAAGCCACGGCTGCATGCATAAACATGCCACCCAGTGTCTAATGGACAGCATCATCGACCAAGATAACATTTAACCGAACAAAGTCATGGTTGCATGAATAAACACACCACCCAGTGGCTAATGGACAACATCATCGACCAAGATAACATTAAACCGCACAAATCAAGCAACCAGGCAAAAACAGAATGAACACTGACAATGAAAGCAGTATGAAATCCACGGCTGCATGAGTAAACATGCCTCCCGGTGGCCAATAACAATGTAGAACAAAAACAGATCATTGAAAACAAAATGTTCCTTGCCGGTGGATTTCACCTCGGGGTGGTCGACGAAGAAATGAACAACGAAGCAATGGAGTAGAAGACGAGGAAGCAGATCCAGACGTAGAGGATGCAGATCCGGACGGAGAGGAGGCAGATCCAGACGGAGAGGAGGCAGATCCACCAAACAGCAGCTCCAACCTCCTAGATTTGGACGGAGAAGAAGTCCAGGAAGAAGATTGCCGCCTCCTGGAGTACCAGCTTCGCAGTAGCTGTAGATCCAGGCACGGGGAACGGAGACGAAGCCCGCCAAGGATGAACAACGGTGATCGGACTACCACCACAACACACTGCCGCCGGGACTCACGAGATTCGTGTGGAGAAGGATTGGGAGAAGAAGAGGAAAGGGCGGGGAAGGAGGGAGGGGATATATAGGGGACGGTTTTCACTGAGGTGGGAATGGCGCGCGGAAGTTTCACCCTTCCCGCGCGAGCCCGCGAGCGCCCGCGCCAACCGCCGCCATTGCCCCCAAAATCGTCAAGCTCGCGCCGTGGAGAGCCGAGACCTACAAAAACAGAGGGGGACTCGTTCCCTGGGGCCTGGCCGAGGCGTCGTTTTGGCCTCCAGGGAGCCAGGCCGGAGCTGGGCCAAGCGACCCCAAACACGGGCCGCTGCAGGCCGGGAGCGCGAGCCAACTCCTGGGCCGCCAGCAAACACGCCCTTAGGCACTCAAAACGAGGCAGCGGGTCCCCACCTGCGCATGCGCATGGGCCCTGCCAGACTGAGGCTTGTCTCTACGCCAAAACGCACCTGCTCCGCCAGACATAGGGGAAACTCGTGCGCGCAGTAGTTGGTAGCGGGCGCAGCGAGTTGGTAGCGGACCCCGCTGCGCGTTTTTTTTTTACCGAAAAGGCCTCCTCCATGAACGATGTCGTAAAGCGCTGCGACCAGTCTTAGAGGATGACTATAGAGGATGAAGAGTATGGATAACCTTAGATTATATTTGGATACATAGTAGAAACTGTATATTAAAAAGCCAGAACGACTTACTTATAATTAAAGAATTGAGAGAGCACTATTTATTTAGTATTAGTACTTTTTTATATATTTGGTTTACTTTAATTTTCAAGACCAAGAAATGTCAGACAAACAATATATATAATATATAACTGTATCACGTGGTAAACAATGAGTAGGACAGGAGTTGGACTGTCGGTGAACGACGACGTTTCCTTTATTTTAAGAGTTTCTTAAATTTTCCTTCTAAAATCTTCATATTTTCCAACTCCTAAAAAGTTTTTGGAAGAAAAAAAGAAAGCTATCTCTAATAGTACCCAATATGTGACTTCTAAAAAATTTAAATTTGGCCAGCAGTACAGTAGTACCATGCAGTAGCAAATTAGCAATTGGCCATAGGTAGTCCAGGTAGTATGCAGCAGCCGGCCAACAAGCAAGCAGCAGTCGTCCACCAAAAAGCAATGATCGTTTTCGTCAAAAAAAAAGGAATGATCGTGTAAAAAATAAACAGGGGTCAGATCGATGAGCAGTGGGCAGTCGTCGGCTCGTCGCCGATGGAGTTAAGCGGTGGAGCATGTCCGCACGGCGTCCAGCAGCTCTTAGCAAACATGATTCAGTCTTCGCAATGTCTCGCTCTCACAAACTTACTTCATTGGCACTTGGCAGCAAGAGCATTTGAATGCTGCATCTCCTTTCCTCTTTTTTGTTTTCTTTCATCTTCTTTACGTGTGTACGTTTTAAAATTGGGAATATAATTTCTGTCTTCCTTCTAGTGTTAATTAGTTAGGCGAAGCACTTGCCGACCTTTAGAGAAAAACAGAGCATTTAACCGTGTGTTTGGTCATGGATGAGAGGACCAAGATTTTTGGGATGGAGCGAACCCAGTTCTCTCTTTGGTTGGTTGTACATGTTTTGTATGAGTGCGATGGATCACTGACTGGTAGGACCCGCGTGGCAGCTTCTCAACTTCTTCTACCTTGTGCCGCCGCTACCCGCTCCCTCACCAAGGCGGCGATACTCGCCCTATGCGCCACCGCGTAGTTCCTTGGCCGCTAATCGGCGTGGCCATGAGCACCAACCCCACTGCTGCTCGGCCCAGACGTAGGTGCCACCCCGTCGCTGCCCATGCCGTTGCTCGTCTCGGCCACCGCAACTCTCGCCACTACTCGTCCCGGTCATCGCCGCCCCCACCACTACTTGTCTCGTTCGCGGGGGCCACACCCTGCTGCTCTGCACGACCGACGTTGCTTCCACCTCTGCTCGCTGCTCCCTCTGTCCCTAAATGTCTGTATCTAGAAAACCGTGTTTTCCTCACAGATACGCTTTCCGGACGACATAAAAAAGGGACGGAGGGAGTACGTCACTTGCTCCCCGACACGGAAGAACACGAGACGCGGGGGTGGGTCGACCCCGTCCGCTCGTTTTCAAGTAATTGGATGAACTCGGATCTCATGAATGTTTCTTCTATGGGCTGAGCCTAGGCCCCACCTCTCCCAACCGAACACTCAAAAAAGCAAAAGTCAACACCGGTCATTCAACTTGACTTTTGATGTCACATACTCCGTAGGTCCGTAAACTTTCATAGTGAGATATGTATATCCCTAAAGTTAATAGAGGATGTTATTCATGTCCTTAAAATTTCAAAGTGATCACCGTAGGTTCCTAAACTTGACAAAGGGTATTATCTAGATCACTAAACTTTCAAAGTGATCACCACAGGTCCCTAAATTTGGGTGTTGGTGTCATTTCAGTTTAAATGCGTCTAACTCACTCTATAAATTGACATGACATGTTGACTGCTCGTTAGACGTTAGACGTGAATCCAACATGTGGAAATTAATAAATCATTGTAAATTATATAAAATAACTTACATTAGTAAAAAAAATAACGTACTAAAATAATTTACAACAAACTAAAATAGAAACATACTAAAATTAATTTAATATATCATTCAAATAATATTAAAATAACATTCCAAATTTGACAACAGATACAACGGGACACTACCGAGCTCACAGTCCGATGGAAGGCATTTGTCCTGCAGCATTAGCTTTAAGCCAATCTTGCTTCCATAAGATCATCAATCATACGACACAGATCATGGTGGGAAGAGCCGCCTTCTGCCATGGCTGCACAAGCCTTCGCAGAGAGCTCCTTGACTCTACTCCTGGCTGCATCCCTCGCTCCTCCGGGCTCCATAAACTTGGCCAACGCTCGTGCCACTGCCTCAGCAGGGACCAGCTCATGTTCTTCAGACTTGGTGCTTCTCACCCCAGCACCCTCTGGCCACAGCCGCTCTCCGATTGCTAGGACTTTCGTCACAAACCTCTCCGTGATGAATTGCTCGAACACCATAGGCCATGTCAGCACCGGGACGCCAGCCACCACCGTCTCGAGGACCGAGTTCCACCCACAATGCGTCACGAACGCACCCACCGCATAGTGCGCCAGTATCACGGTCTGCGGAGCCCAGCCGGTGACAACCATCCCCCTATCCCCAACACGCTCCTTCCACCCCTCCGGTGGCACCCATGTCTCAGACCTGACCACCCATAGGAATGGTTTCTCAGAGGTCTCTAGCCCGTGTGCAATCTCACGGAGCTGAGCCTCTGAGATGTGAGTTAAGCTGCCAAAGCACAAGTACACCACAGACTGTGGTGGTTTCTTGTCCAGCCAGCCGATGCACCTTGAGTCGTAGGCGCCAGCTACCACCTGCGGTGCCGTCGGCAACGACAGGGGCCCGACGAAGTAGGCACGCTTTACGTAACCATTCCCTACGAACATTTCGCAGTGCCTGTGCTCCAAATCAAAGAAAGTGTTAGCAATAAGTCCGAAGCACTTCTTGTGCGCTGAGGGTACCGAGTCGTCTGTGGCACGAGCATCGTCGGTTATTTGTTGCCTCAACATCTCAGGTAGCTCTGTAATTGGGATCTGGATTTCTGGAGGCAGAAACCCTGGAAGAGTTACCACACCGCCGCTGACATCGATCGCGCCGGCAACACGTACCAAGTTAAACATGGCCAGCGTTGGGAAGGTCCCTATGGCGTGGAAAGTGATGCACGGCACGCCAATGTCAGTGGAGACATCGACGTTCCACCAAAAGTGAACGTCGACGATGACGAGGTCTGGCGAGCGCTTTCTGATGAGACTCTCCTGTGCCGGCCGCATCAGCTTGTCGTCAAACGCGGCGGAATCGATGCGCCACGCGTCGGCCGCCTTCACGGTGGAGTGGTTCTCCACTCCCGGTGGAAGGCCCTCCACGGACGGGAACGGGTAGGTGACCACATTGACCGTGGCCTGATGACTGACGCTGACGCCACGTCGGGCGAGAGCTGACTGGACGATCGAAGCGTTCGCTGGAGTGACGGCAACAGTGGCCTCGACGTTGTCAGGCCGGGCTTCGGTGAGGTGGAAGGCAAGGTCGGTGTAGGGGACAATATGGCTAGTGGCGAAGAAGGGTATGAGGAGGACGCGGAACTTGTTGCTCTGCCTGCTAGCGGAAGCCATTTCCTTTGCAGCTCCTCGGCAATAATGTGCTCTTGCTTTAGACATGTGACTATCATGGCGAATATTTAAGCCACTAGCCGGCTGATAGTGGAGTAGGTAGAATGTGTGGACTAGAGGGCAAACACGTCGGCACCACTGCTAGCGACGATAAGGTTCGTCATGCGAGCAGACATCATGTCGCTATGACTGTGTGCGCCATGGAATGGACTGTTGATGGTCGCAGTCCGTGCTCAGCTGGGTAATGAATGGTCGGCCGATCCACCGTAGTGTCAGAATCCAGCCAAGTGAGGTCAAGAAGCTACTCCTATCAAAGCGATGACGGGTTTCGCCTCGGGTTACCGTACTTACACCACTGAGAAACAAAACGGTGGATCGGACGGATGAGGCCACGCCTCTGACGTCGACGGTACCGATCCCAGCCGTTAAACTCTCGGGCCCACAGTTCAGTGTCCCCACCCGCACGCCGCACCCGCGGACGAGCGCCGAGCTCTCGCAAATCGCAATCCCGCCCCCAAATCCGCCCAGCGCCGCATGATCCGCGCACCTCGACTCCTCGCCGCGCACGCGCCGTCGCCAATCCACCGTCCCCTAGCCCCGATCCCTGTTAGCTACCGCCGCCTTCCTCGGTCGCCGTGCGCGGCCTTCCTCGCCGCCCAAGCCCCAACCCCGACGCAGCGCCTCGCGTCGTCGTCCCGCCTCGGCCCTCTTCTCGGCCTGCCGATGGATCCAGCCGCCCCCGAGCCTGTCCCCGCACCCGCCACCGATGCCGATGCCGAGGCCAATGGTTACGAGGACGCCGCCGAATTCGAGGACGCGGAGGCTGGGGCCGAGGGCGGCGGGGCCGGGTCCGGGCCCGGAACGATGCCGGCGGGCGGTGAAGCGGAGATGAAGGAGCTGCCCGAGGAGCTCGCCAAGGGGGTGGTTTGCCTCGAATGCGAGACATCGGCTGAAGCGGCGGCTGCGGGGGTTGGCGGGACCTGCCGCGTCTACGTCGTCGGCACCGCTCATGTGTCGCAGGTTAGCTTTTGTTCCGTTTGTCTGCCGATGCCGGTATGAATCGTATGATGTATAAGCGGTCAATGATTTCGTGAACGAACTTTAGGCGCTGGGATTGGGGTTCTGCGTGTAGGCATTGCATGTGATGCAGAGAACACTGCCTGTTCTGATTGCTTCTCGTGAGGCTGTAGTTTTACTACTTTGGAGTTGGGAGACAAATAGGTTGTATACATAACTAGAAGAGAAACACAAAGAGTTTGTACTGAAGCAATATGCCTTTTCTGCTCGGATTTCATCTATACTAAGCCGTCCTGCGTTGCTGCATACCTAGAGTGTGAATGTATCCAACAGACGTAATCAGTATAAATCATGGCATGGCTATCTGACTCTTGATTTTATTGCAGGAATCCTGTGATCAAGTGAAGGCCATTGTCAACTACCTGAAGCCTCAGGTTCTACCTCTATCTACTCATCATCAATAACTTTTGCTGACTCTGGATTTTGGCAGGTTTGCTGCCTGTTTTGGATTTTTTTTTTTTTTGGTGTGTGTGTGTGGGAGGGGGGGCCTGGTCTTTGTTGTACCAAGACATTGCTCTAACTCCTTTGCATCCCTCTTGCATGTGTAGGCTGTTTTCTTGGAGCTCTGTACGAGCAGGATTTCAATTTTGACGCCACAAAACCTTCAGGTATCTACACATTTGTAAGATGAATAACAGCCCTTCTTATTGCAAGGAATATTCTGCATGATTGTAATTTCTAGTGGGAAACACAATAAACTATAATGGTATGCCTTGTGCCCTGTCTGGATTGCTGAACCGTCACAGATGTAGGATAAATATATGTTCTTGTCTACACAGGAGTACTGATTTGATTGTGTCTAGTAAAGGTTTTTCAGGGGTCCTCCTTATACAAAGGAATACAGACTTAAAAGTTAAAAGACATAGAGTACTTTTTTTAGGAAAACTTGAGTCTTATTACCTTTTATTTTCTAGAGTATAATGAAATCATCTAGTTCATCCTCTAACCTGTTCCCACAGGTTCCTACTATGAATGAAATGATTGACATGTGGAAGAAAAAGAAGATGAACACTTTTGGGATTCTCTACAGCTGGTTTCTTGCAAAGGTATGGTTTGATGTTTGTCTTTGCAGTTAGCAATAGTGAAGTGTTCTTATCACTTGATCAGCATTGTTATTGTTATTGTTATTGTTATTGTTATTGTTATTTAAGGTTGCTAGCCAACTTGAGGTGTTACCTGGTGCTGAGTTCAGGGTGGCATTTGAGGAAGCCATGAGCTATGGTGGCAAAGTTATCCTAGGAGATCGCCCTGTCCAGGTAAGCAACCTAGCAATGGGGCCTGGTTATGCGCATATGAAACTTGGAATCGACATGGTCAACTTCTGATATTGTTGTTTTCATGCATATGGCATAATGTTTCCAAACGGAATGGTCATATATTATGCTTTCCATATGTCAGTACCTAGTGCATACCCATCTTTCTTTACTCTGAAAAATATAGGGATTTTCACAATGACCAGCATGAGGCTTTTGGATTGTGAATTCGTAGCTATCTCCTCTTGCTTATTTTGAAGTCTTATGTTGTAACATTCCATTGCCTAATATAAGGCTACTTCTGTTGTTATGTGACCCAAAATTCCAAATATTGAGACACCTACTACTACTTTAGGATTTGCTTTTATTCAGGAATAAATAACGAAGCATTTTAGTGGTTCACCTTTGTTTATTGGCGGTGGTGCTAACCATTGCTGATTGCTGGCATCACATGCTTATTCCTTGCAAATCAGCCCACACCTTTTGAAATCTTTGTTCTGAAATTTTCTGCACAGTAATTTTAAGCATCTTTAATAGTTACTTTTAGTTAGAGGTAACACTAACACCATCTCATCTCTATTCTTTATTTGTCTTGAAGATCACTTTGAGGAGGACCTGGGGGAAAATGTCACTATGGCACAGGGCAAAATTTTTGTACTACATTATTTTCCAGTCCATATTTTTACCAAGCCCGGAGGAACTGAATAAGATGGTATGATATTCTCTTAGTTCATACTGTTTTATGGGCATAGCTTGTATAATCATGAAAGTTAATCTACCTTTTGGACCTTATACGATTAATATATATACAAATAAGTCACTACTATTGCGTTCACATCTTAATGGCAACTCTTATCTACAGTTAAAGGACATGGATGACGTTGACATGCTAACACTTGTTATTCAAGAGATGAGCAAGGCATTTCCTAGTTTGATGGACACACTTCTACATGAGCGAGATATGTTAGTTCCTTTAATATAATTAATGTGTTAATCAGGGTTTTTTTGTTATTTCCGGTGTTATACAGTGTTGTTAAGGTATAATTGTTAAAATTGTACCTTCAGGTATATGTCTTCAATGTTGTTGAAGTCGGCCAGGGAATATTCTTCAGTGGTTGCAGTTGTGGGAAAGGGGCATGTTTCTGGAATAAAGAAAAATTGGCAACAGCCAATTCAGGTTAGCTTTTTTTCCAAACAAAGAACAAACGCTAAGCTGAATGTCATATGTACTCATTTAGGAATAGGAATTGCATCACTGATTTTATAGCGTCCTCTAGGTTAATGTTTGATTAGTTATTTAAAAATTTAATATTATATAAATAATACACACTTTATTAATCTTTGGTGTTCCTTGCAGGTAAAATGTTTATTAGAACTACCTGATGCTAACCAAGGTCCTTCAAAGCTGAAAGTTTTGGCATCCATTGGAGCATTAAGCGGAGTAATAATAGCATCCGGAATATATATATGGGGTAGAAAATAACATATGTGAGCACAATGTATTCAGTGTGCCTTAGTCTCTAAAAATATATTTAGTTTATTTATCTAATTTGTTTTGTTTGTTCTAAATATAAATAGATGTAATTTCTGAAATCAAAGTTAAACAAATGAAAGGACAGGTGCACCAGATAATGAAACATGTTTTTTTTTCTAATGATGGTATGCCTTTTCTTTTCCCTTCTTGACAATATGTTGCTCATGTCGTATCAAAGTTAAACAAATGAAAGGACAGGTGCACCAGATAATGAAACATCTTTTTTAGTTGTCCTAAGTTAAATTTTCTTAAGTTTCACTTAGTAAAAAAACTAACATATATGACAAAAAAAACTATAATATGAAAATATAGCTCATGTTGTATCAAACTATACTAATTTTATGCCATAAACATTAGTCTTGTTTCATATGAAATTCGATTAAATCTAAAAAAGTTTAGACTTGCGATAACTTCAGAATTTGAGTATTTGGCAACAGAGAATAGTAAATAACTCTCATTCCATGTACTAAATCCGTTTCAAATGATAAGATGTTTAGGCTTTTCTATGTACATTGTTTATATTATTTATCTAGAGATAGTGTATATCTATGTGCATAGAAAATGCAACTTATCTAGAAAAGTCAAAATTTGAATGGAGGGAGCAATAAGCGCACACACTAAATAAAATTGAGATGTGATATTCACTTCCCGTGAGGCATATTTGGTGAAGCTATTGCCGGCTCTAGCTCTCAGTATTCAGTCTTCTCTAATTTCTCCATACAATAAGAATCAGCAATTTGTGCGCGCCGCCAAACAGACCCGGCTTCTGAGCTACTAACAGCACAGCACAGTACACGTTGACAGGAAACCGTACTCGTAATTATCTGCGCAGCATATCCAATCCGACCCTGAAACCTGCTAGATCGAGCTAGTCAACAAAAACGCCACAAGTAGGCCTGATCTCCCCGAGATCGCCGACAAGCACGTCGGTGCGGCCCATCTTGAGCATCGCCGCGGCGAAGTCGGCGTAGTACTCGTCGGGCGACGCCGCCTCGGCCACCTTCTGGACGTACCCCCTGGTGACGGGGTCGTGCAGGAGGCTGCCGTCGGACTGGAAAAGCCCGCCCGTGGCGAGCACGTGGCGGTAGTAGCTGAGGTCGAAGGTGTAGTTGCTGCCGGGGTCCAAAGGCACCTTGACCTTCCCTTGGCCGTCGCCGGAGCTGGTGGTGGGACTGGTGGGAGGCGGGCAGAGCTTCCTGAGCTCGGCGGCGTAGGCCGGGTCCAGCGACGGGTCCTGGTCCATGTCGCCGGTGAAGTTGTAGAGCCGCTTCTGGATCGGGCCGCAGTGGGACGTCCCGATGCTGTGGCAGCCTGCGTGTGAAGGCGGCAGCAGCACCAACGCGGCCGTCAGCTAGCAGTAGTGGAGGAGTGCATGGTTTGCTTTGCTAACGCGTTGCTGCCGCACGCCATCGAATGAAAAAGCTAGGTAGCTAGGAGTGTGCGTGTGTGTGGTGGAGAAGAAAGGAGGAGGAGGAGTGGGCGGGCAGCTGAGGTAGCCGTACCGAAGAGGACGGCGATGTCCTTGGAGTTGAGCGACTTGACGCTGAAGAAGGTCTTGACGTCGACGATGTTGGAGTCCGGCGGCGGCAGGTCGTTGTCGACGTACTCGGCCACGGTGACGTTGCCGTCGCGCCGCCCGGTCTCCACGTCGTACCACGGCCCGTGGCTCTGATATGATGACAAGAAGCGCGCGCAAGCATTCTCAGGCCAGGAGTGCAAATGAAGCACAAGAACAAATTAAAGGCATATCATCTATCGCTGCGTGTGTGTGCTCACTCGCTTTGCTTACCAAGTAGACGGCGTCCCTGGCGGCCATGGCGATGATGTCAGCGCAGGAGACGCTGAGCGGGCAGAAGGTCTCGAGCCGGGCCTTGATCCGCTCGATGGCGTCGTAGCCTCGCATGCTGCGGTTGGGGACCGCGTCCCGCTCCGCCTTCCCCTTCTTCCTGGACTGGAGCATGATCGAGCCGTCGCAGCCCTTCGAGCATCGATGCAGATGCCAATGCGATGCGTGTGAGTCTAGATCGAGTTGAGCTCAGCTCTCTACGGTACGCGTATATGCTTGCTTGCAGCTGCTTACCTGCACGAAGCAGTCGTGGTAGTGCATCCGGAGCAGCGACGGCGCGACCGTGGCGTCCTCCATGAGGATGAGCCTCATCTCCTCCAGCACCACGTCCTCCGCGATGGGGCACGTCGCATGGTAGAACCCCACCTTCAGCTCGGCCTCCGCGACCGCCTCCGCGCAGGCCACTGCTAGCAGAAGCAGCAGCAGCGGCCGCCGCCGCTCCCTCCACATCGATCAAGAAACCGGCTGCCGGCCGGGATCGCACGCAGAAGCTAGCTAGCCAAGGCACAGCGGTGGTGTACGTTAGGTCCCCGACCCCGGCGGCTGAAACGAACGACGATGCGTCGGATCTCGGAGGCGGGAGGGCGCGCGAGAGGGAGATGGGCGGTGTCTGGTTGTACGGCGCAGTACGCGATCGGGATCACACGGGCGGAAGTCAGCGCGTCTGGTTGCCCGGTGCCTTTCGGACGGTGCTGGTGTGTGAAGACCCCAGCCGGCCGGCGACTGAGCGCGACAGGTCCCGTCGCCTCCTGAGGCTCGGCGGAAACGTTAGGGTGCGTTGCGGTTGGCGCGCGTCGTCTCGATCGTCTCTTGTCTCCACTCGGAGTTGGTGTTGGGATTCGTTCGTTGGGTACGAACTGTTCAGCAGTTTCGCGCCGGATGCGTGTTGCTTTCGTTTGGTTGGGTGGGTGAGTGACGTAGCGCTCCAGGCAAAGGCTCGTTCTACACTGTCTTCCTTTCAATTCGTAACTTTAATTGCGGGTTTTAATTATGTGACCGAGATGTTTCGCCGAGGTTGAGAAGCTTGCACACGTACTGCGGCCTGGAGGAGCGATGCCACTTTACTTGACATGAAGCCCCGTTTTTTTTTATATATATATACATAGATGACTGCCATTGCAATTGCTACCAAGCTACAATCCAACATTTCCCTCAATAGAACCAGAGTGGCGGAGATCATAAAAATCTCGCTGGAATCAAATCCTAGTGGCTAGTGCCACTGAACTCACACTGCTTTCCTCCTACTGAAGGAATAACTTTTTATTGGCAACACTACTCCTATAGACGAAAATGTGCCATGTTCCTTTCAAATATTCTTTTTTTTTGCGATCAATTCCTTTCAAATATTCGTGTTTCAAACTTTGAGAAATCTTAATTATATGGCTGGTTATCTACTTGGGAATTCAACGGAGGAATTTATTAGGACTTGACAAACGCAAACTGAGCGTACGTGTCGATTTTTAGTTTCTTCTGGTGAAAAGTTTGAATCTCCCGTTCAGGTGCTTGCATTTCCATGTTATTACTATTCTTCCAAGCGCGTGGTTGTTGTTAGTACGCGAGAATATTTTGGCTACTTTGTTAATTTCTGGATTTTCCTACTTAGAGTAGTTTTTTTTGACGAAAACATTCAAAAAAAAAGTGTATGCGTGCATTGATATAGATAAACCTACGTACAAGAGTGTGAGCGTGTTGCGTGCATTCTATTGTCTTCTTTGGGTAAATTAAATATGCACTTGCTCTGTTGTGAAATATAAGGCATCCAAGTTTGTTTTTTTAGGAACTGGAGAGCCGTAGCAAATTTTATTGAAATTTAAAAGGTAAAACAGTACAACAACTTAAGAAACGAAACAAGACAAAAATCCTTGTTTTGCTCTTAGGGAGAGAATGTTCATCTTTTTTAGAAAAAAATCTTTAGCCATTTCTAGGATTTTTTTGAAGACGAAATCATTCCTGATTGTCCAAATGGATCGCCACATCAAGGCAGTTGTCAACATAAAAAAGAAGGGGTGGTGTTGATCCCTAATCTGAATGATTGCTTGGTGAATTGCAATGCCAATCGAACTCCACAGTCTCTAGCAAATGGACGACAAAATCAAAAATAGGTGATCAACTGTTTCTTCTACATGTTGTTGACAGAGAACACAATCATAGGATTCAAGCACATCCAAGTATGTTCTAGCTCAAACTATACTTAGTTTGAGCGCCTGTTTATGTTGTTTTCGTCTTGCTTTTCCTTGGTTGCAACTTGCTTGTAATCGTCTTGGTTACGTTAATAAATTTTCAGTAGATGCCCATAGGCCTCTCCTGTTCCTTCAAAGAAACTTTATTAAAAAGAGCATTAACACTGCCACATAGTGAAAAGATAACTTCATAGCTTATCACATGATGCTAATTTTTCAGCGTAACTATTATTCCTTTTTTTTAAAAAAAATGGCCCAATTTAACGTTGTTTGACTTAGGACAAAACTGAACTCTTATATTTGAGGGCACGAGTAAAACCGCTGCTACTTAGAAGTGACGCTTTGAGGTTTTCTTTTCTCGCTTTCTTTTCAATAGAAAGCAGGTAGGATATTATTGATAACGATAAGTTAAATTGAAATCCTAGAGAAGAGCCGAGCGCCTTGATGGGTTTTATTTATTTTTTATAGGTGGCCTTGAGGTTTCATGGGTCGCCTGGTGCTAACGGGCCTCGCATCAATAGAATAGACCACGGCCTGGTCCAAGTTTCTCCCGGGACAGCCAGCCGCGCGGGTCTGAAATCTAAGAGCCCAACCAGCCTTTTCCAGCACCCCTCGCGGCCTTGCGGCATCATCAAATCTGCTTTAGATTTTGCTCAAACAAAGAAAAAAAAACAAATCTTTGCTTTAGATCTGACAAAGACAAACTATCTGGAAACCACACAACAAGCCGCTGCACTGCAAATCCCCCGCTCCGTCGCTCCGATTCGGCGAGATGCCATCGGCAACAGTCCACGCCCTGCATTCATGCCATGTGAGCTGCTGCTCAAGAAACGACTGTCCCCTCCCGTTACAGACATTCATCAGGAGAGCTGCCCGTGCTAGTAAACAAATGGCGGCAGCACCAGCGGCATGGGCGTCAAAACAATATATATACAGTACCTCAGATGCCCTGAAACACATGAATGGGCGATCGATGAGTACATTATTGACCGGCCGGTGTTCTTCTCCAACGGCCACGGCCGGCCGCCGTCGACATGTACTACTGGTCGAGCGAGCATGCGTGTCGCCTTGTATGCCGTGCATGTGCGTCACAGCTGGATCTCATTTTAGTATGTGCACGGCAATGGCATCTCGGCTGACACAGCCAGTAATGGACAAATCAAAAAGGTTTATTGTATTAAGTACCATGAGATCCTGACGGAACCTGAAGATGATCGAATTGAAGGCAGATTTACATGCATACATACATAGCTGTAGCGACAAAATAATCAATCAATTGCAGTAAAAAAAGAAAACAAAATAACGGAGGGTAGCAACATTCATACATCTCTCAGACCAAAAGTGCCTGAACTACATACATACACATACAGTCGACGCCGGTTTAGTTGACGACGCTGCACTTCTTCCTGATCTCGCCCTGGCTGCCAGTGAGCACGTCAACAGCGCCCATCTTCACCATGGACGCAGCGAAGTCAGCGAAGAACTCCTCCTTATATCCCCCGGTGGCATGACGGAGCACGTAGGCGCGGGTGAGGGGGTCAGTGAGCAGCTCGCCGTCGGAGTGGAAGAGACTCCTCCGCTTGGCGACGTTGGCGAAGTACCCGAGGTCGAAGGTCTTGAAGCTGCCGGGATCCATCTCCACCAGCGTGGTGTTGTCGTCAAGGCTGGCGCACTTGCCCCTGAGCCGCGCCATGTACGCCGCGTCCAGCGTCGGGTCGACGTCGTGCGCGTTGTCCAGACCCGTGAAGTTGTAGAGCCTGTCCGTGAAGGAGGCGCAGTGCGACGTGCCGATTGTGTGGCCGGCTGAGAGTACCACCAGGTCCTTTGTGTCCAGGTTCTTCGCGGCGAATAGCTGGGTTAGCACCGTGAAGTTGCCCGTTGGTGGTGGTAGCTGGTCGGTGTCGTTGGAGATTGATACCCTGCCGTCTCGCCTCCCCAGTGGGACCGCCCAGAACGGGCCCTTGCTCTGCGAAACAATGAACCGATCGATCGATAAGAATAATTGGTGTTCCTGAATGCAATGCAATTGTGTGTATGTATGCTTGCAGTGCTTGCTTACCAGCCACACTGCGTCCCTGGCCATGAGGGCCAGCAGGTCGGCGCAGGAGACGGTGTCAGGGCACGCCTTCTCCACTGCGGCTTTGACCCTCTCGATGAAGCTGAAGCCGCGCAGCGTCAGGTTTGGCTTCGCGTCCTTCTCTGCGGTGTTGTTCCCCGTGGTGTCCAGGAGGACCGAGCCGTCGCACCCCTGCACAAGAGCAATACAGGATGCAGGAAGACACGGGTTTAGCAAGCCGATGGAGCCTGCAAGTGCGAAACTGCAATGCAACAATGCACGCCGCGTACGTAACGTACCCTGACGAAGCAGTCGTGGAAGTGCATCCTGAGGAGCGGCCCGGCGAGGCTGGGCGCGACAGAGAGCGCGCGCACCATCTCCTTCCGGACGACGTCCTCCACGCTGGGGCACGACTGGCTGTAGAACTTCTCGTCCAGCTGCTGCGCCGCCACCGTCGACGCTGCCGCGAACGCCGAGAGCACAAGCGCCAGCAGGAGAGCCGCCCTGGACGCCATATCGATCGTCAGAGCTCGATCAGAGAAACAGGACCAGCCGGGCGGGCTAAGCTGCTAGCTGATGAGGCTGCAGGGAAGAGTGCGCTAGCTGCTGCTGAATTAATGGCCAAGACACGGCGCCGAGATTTTATAGCGCCGGGCCGCCGGGGGCCTACGCGGACGCCCGCGTGTGTCAGGCTGGCTCGAGCCTGCATGGCAGGCTGAGTGAGTTGAGTTGTTCTTGCTTGCGCTCCGGCGGCTTCGCGGGAATCTTTTTTTGCTGTATGTAGCAGGTACAACGGCTGGATCATACAGGAGGCAGCGACGTCGACAGGCTGCGGACGAAGGCTACGTTTGATGAGTTGCCAAACGAACACATGTCATGTGGAGTTTAATTAGCATAGGTACCACACTAACTCCTTTGCTGGTGGTAGTATTATACTAGCACTACTGGTGAAAAATCACTATCACGTTTCTACTGCTGATTGAGGACGTATCGAGTATCAATACGAAAATATAGCTTGGACCACCCCTGTTTCGATCCATAATATAGCTACGGAGTATTTGCTAATAGTTCATCTAATAAAATAGCAGCTAAGTAATAGTTATCTTTTAGTAACACTTTTTATTATAGTTGTACATTCAAACAATCTTCAACTACTAATATGTGGTTAATAGTTAGCTAGCTAATATATATTAGATATCATCTATTATCAAGCTATAACTATTAGTAGATAATTTTTTTTTCGAAGTGCGGTAAAAAACTTTTGTCGGATTTTTATTAGACGAAAAAAAAGGATCAAGCTATAACTATTAGTAGATAATGAAGACCCTGTTTATTATCAAGCAAACTATATATTTAGATAATGTAGACCCTGTTTAGATCCCTACAGATATATAATATATAGCTATCTGCTAAATAATTATCTCTTTTGGATTAAAAAAAAGTACAGCTAATAAATAGCTAATTGTTACTATACCTCCAAATAATAATTATCTCACTAGTTGAAACAAATCAGATAATAGCAGTTAATAGTTATCTTAATTAGTAGCACTTTTCATTAGCCGTGCATCCAAACACCCGCTAGCTAACAGTTAGCTAGCTAATAGTAGATATGAACACTTTTAGCTAGCTAAATATTAGCAGATAATAAATCCAAATAGGATATTAATTGGTTATAAGTTTTTTAATATAATCTAATAAAAGCCAGATTTGAGTCGCCTACGGCTCAATAATGTAAGCTCGTATTTTTGCTATTTATTCATTCAACAAGGGATGGCGTTTCTCTTGGCAGCAAAGCTAACATGTTTTTTTCGCAATGATCTACACTTGGGAAAGGCACAGTGTTGGACAGTGTTGGACAGCTGAGATAGCATGCATGTCCAACATGTATACAATGACGGATCCAGGAGGGGGGCTGGGGTGGTGCAGCCCCCCTCATGAGCGTCAGTTCACCATTAAATTATTGTAGCATTAGTCATAAATTATCACTAAATCTTCATTGTCAATCATCATCTCCATTACTTAGCCCCCCACTTGATCTCATCTTGGATTCGTCAATATGTATACACCAAAAGATTTAAGAAATAACCTGTCAATGTGTATACACCAAAAGATTTAAGAAATAACCTATGAGATGTCTTCACTCATAGTTCATGGCATGGATTCTAAAGCTGGTTGAATGATCTGTTCTGAAAAACTTTGATTCGATATCAATTCGCCGCTGATACTTGTTCGCAAACAAAACAAATTAAACAAAAATCGCCGCTGATAGTACAAGTTGGAAAGGACAGTAGGAGGACTATATACATTCGAATTGAAGGGCGAAGGGTCATTCGACAGTATCCGTTCTTGCTTGTTGCAGATATGAGATACTCCATCTTGCTTGTTTCTCGGTGGTTATTTGTTTGCAATGTAGTTCTGGACCCAGTAGTTTAGGTTTGGTAACGTGCCGTTACCGTGTTCTGTATTTGATTGAACTCTCTCTTGTTTAATGAAATACGCACATAAGCGTGCTCTCTCAAAAAAAAAAGAGAGATACTCCATCTATATATATACAGTAGATGGTACTTAACTACGTAGAGAAGAGTGATCTCTAGACTATTGAAACAGCGTGGAAACTACGTCGACTTGCCTGGCCTAGCCCGGCCAGCCAGCAGATTGCATTAGTCACTGGTCACTGGTCACTGATCAGTACTCGATCAATACCTGTACATCGCCCTGTAGTCCTGCACGTACTGTACTGTGTTTCCATGGAGCAAACTGAACCGAAAAGTGTGCAGAGCACAGGAAAGGATCCGAAGTGTACTGAATGGCAGTACTGTAGGACGTTCGGGCCATAAAAATATCACTACAATTTTGTTTGTTTTTGTGTAGCCATCTCTCGGTTAGTCGGCTCCTGGCCTCTTCACCGAGCAGAGCCGCGAAGTATACAGCTTGTGCTAATGCAGTAGTACGTACTGATCGGCCCCCAGCGGCCCTGCGTTGCACGCAACGCTGATCGATGCCGTCGAGAGCCTGTCATCAGTTTGGTCAGTCGTCACCTGCAGCCGTCTATATCAAAATCACCAACCTGAACACGCACGCAGTTTGCAAAAGTGAGATGAATGAGCTCGTGTAGTGTGATCACACACAATGCAATGACGCAACCGTACGTCGGGACATGGCACGCACAACGATCCATATATCCAGCTCAAATATTCACCTGAAAGCACCCATGTACTGCAAGCACAGGCAGGCAGGCCGGGCGGCCGGCTGGTTGGTAAGCACCCCCACCCGGCCCCATGCATGATTCTGATGCATGTGCAAACTGGGGAGGTTACAGGGGGCAGCTATACCTGCAAGGCGAAGCAGGGAATGAGCTGATCGAGGTCCCTCCCTAATCATTGGGTAGCTAGCTAGGGCGCCGTTGAGCACCTCTGTTATCAAACTGTGAATTGGCGTTGTCACAAACACGGAATCGCGTATCAAAGTACTATCAAACTGTTCTGTTCTTAAAAAAAAAAAGTACAATCAAACTACCGCCAATCATCAGGCATCCACAGGCCACAGCAAGAAGGACCAGAGAGAGAAACTGGATTTTCAGGAGCTAGCGAGATAGAGAAACGGAGCCGTTTCAGGTTAGGTAGCGTGGCAACCAGACAACAGTCTGCGTTATGATTCACGGCCACATGGGGGGGGGGGGGGGGGGGGGGGGGGGCAGCTCGGGAGAGGAACGATAAGGAACTCTACTGGTGGGGGAGCTGAGTTGCCGGTTGAGCTGGAGTATGCGCTGCTGATGAACCGCCGCCGCCGCCGCCTCTGATATTCTTGCGTTGCAAGCTCCCCACCGGAGGCTGCTCCTGGCCGATCAGCCGGCGCAGCCCTGTTCGGCTGATAATTTTTTACACTAGGGTATGTTTGATACAGCTTACAACAGCTTAGAGCTTTTTTTTTGTCAAACACCTCTTTTTAAAACAGTTTTACCCATGAAGCTGTTTTTCTTCCCCTCTCATAAAGAAAAACAGCTTTGCAAAATAGGGTAGAGCTGAAAATAGTAGCTTATCACAGCTTTCTCCGCTCTTTCTTTCTTATATTCATGCATAAAGTTGTTGGTGAAGCTGTTTTGTCAAACACTTTTTTCCAAAATAGCTTAGCTTCACCTAGAAAGTTGTTCATGAAGCTATTTTTCAAAAAAACAGCTTCACTAGTGAAGCTAAGTTGTACCAAACGGGCCCTTAATAAGCCGGCTCATATCATTTTTAACTGTTTTGTTGTGATCTGACTAATAACGGTGGCATCGTGCTCCTTGTGCTCCTTGTGAGGATTCAGGATCCGGTGGCTAGTAGCTGTCGGAGGGAGCTGACAGGGGAATTTCACCCTCCTACTCCAGGGTTGCAAATGATTAGCAAGAAGGGTGTTTATCTTATCTTATATATGAGATGGTGCTTCCCGTTCTATGGTGGTGGTGGTGGTGGTTGAACCGAGCTGCGACAATGTCTCTGTTCAAGGACCTTTTATTTAGCGCGACTGCATGGGAGCCGCGACTGCGAAGGCTGTACTGTACACTACTACGTACCAAGAGAAGAATCCAAGACTAGGGAAAGGGAACTAATGAACGTGTCCGCTTATTGCTGCCTGCTATCGAATAGAGAACAGTCGGCTTAAACGGATGGAAAGCTACGTATTTGTCCTGAGAGCATTTTGGACGGTCACTCTATTAGTCTAATCTGGTTCAGAGTGCTTCTAGTGCTTAAAAATAAAACCCTAACTAGAAGCTATTTTTTTTCCAAAAGCAAGTGCTTTTATGTAATAAAACCCTGTTAAAAAATAATCTTGGACTTGTTCGCTTCAGGTTCAGGTTGTGGTTTAAGTCATTTCTCAATCAAAGTAGAGTAGCAGCATGTGTACATTTTCTTGCTTTTTTTTTAAAAAAAAACATTCTCGCATTTATACCGCGAGAGCATTGTAGCTGCAGACTATATAGGAAGAAAAGAAAGCTTACAATAAGCCTCGAAAACTATTTCCATGCTTTTTTATTTTTTGATTGAAAAAAATAGCTTTTTTTTAGCAGATTGAAAAAAAAAACAGCTATTCACATGCCTAATCATACCGAGCCCATGTTTAAGGAAGGAAGAAAGCTACGGAGCCTAGCAGCAGATCCACTGCAGGCCCGCAGTCCTACTGTTTCCTGTCGGCCCGATCCTAAAGGCCCATATACGTCTCATGTTTCGCTAGCCCACGAGAAGTCTGAGAACTCTGCGGCAGAGCGCGGGTAGGACTGTAGGAGTAGAACGCTTCGTTTAGCACCACCTCGACAAGCGAATCTGGATGCGCTCCGACCTCCCGCTATAAGAAGGGCGCCCCGTGCACCCTTTCTCCATACTTACCTGGGCGGGGTCGACGGGCGATCAATAGGGTCCGGGGCCTAGGTCAGGGGCCTGCATTGCACTTGGCGGGTGCGCTGGCTTACCATCTCCCCAGGTGGGAGAGTGGACGTTATAATTTGTGGTAGATGGGTTACGCGTTCGCGAGGCCCCTGCTTAATTTAAACAATTAAACTTTGGTCCCTAGTGGATCCTGGGCTCTACAGATGTGAGGCTACTTGTTTCAAGAAATTCAACTTTTGGTCTCTAGGTCCTATGTCTTTGTTTGGGGTTTTATTATAAGCTGCTTTTAAAAATTTATGTATAAATTTACCGGTTTCATTATTATCTGAATTTTAAAAATTATAATTAAATATTCCGGTCAAAACTTAAAAATAAAATGCCTTGTTTTGGTGAACTTATAACAAAGCTGGAAATTTAGCCGCTTAGGTTCTTATATGTACTTGTCGGCATTAACATTTATAGAACATAAATATATTCCGGATTTGTCTATGAATGTCATACTAGAGTTCTAAAATAGGCTCTGCATTTCATAACGACGCCAAGACATGCTAGTCTCTATCTCTTCTTCGTAAGTAAGTCTATTCTAATTTTTGTAGATACATAAATTTTTATTATATATTTAAATTTGATATGTGTAGCTAAATCTATTGTAAAACAGGCTCTGCATTTCACAATGCAACGCTGCTAAGACGTGCTAGTCTCGATCTCTTCTTTGTGAGTCGTTCTAACTTTTTAGATATATAATTTTTTATTATGTATTTAAATATGATATGTTTAGCTAAATCTAGGTCTAAAAAAGCTGAAACAATTTATATATTTTTAAAAGGGAGGGATATTAAGACTCAAAGACAATCTAACAATGTAGGCGGTGTAGCTTGGGCTCGGGCAGTCGACAACAGCTGTGATCACGGGAAGGAAAACGTCGCCCTAGAAATTGCACGTGTAGTAGTATACACACAACATCGAGTCTGTGGATTTATTCGCATGTGGGAGGAATTCTTTTTTTCAAGCGGGTCTAAGCGAATGTGTTGTGATATACATCTATGTGTATTGTTTCTGACACACATTTTACTATTCACCTTTTTCCTCCCTCTCCTCCCCATGGTCACCCCGAGGCCGCCGGACCTCCCCCCTGTTGTCCGTTGGACGAACCTGCCCTCCCCTAACTTCGCCAGCCCTCGCACTGCCACCTATCCGGCCCAACTGGTTATCCTACCCCGCCTGCTCGACGGCGACGCTGTCTCCTCACTCATGGTCGGCCCCTGGTCGGCCGACCAACAATATATGGCTAGGGGAGAGCTTGAAGCCTCACCAGCCTCTGACGCTCCCTAACCCTAACTGTCGCCGTCTGGACCACGGTATCCTGGCCCCTAGCTGTTTCGCCCACTGGCCGCTTGTTGACGCTGTCCCCGGCCCGCTCTTCCTCGATTACGAGCGTGGGTTGTCATTTGCGCCGTTTGGTTTAGCATTGCACGCGCGCCCAATAGTGATTGTGTGATTAAGTCGCAAACTTTGTAGCTCGTCGTACACCCCTCGGAAAGCTTTTTAAGTAAACCCAAAAGTAGTTTTCTGTCAAAACAATAAACACACTTTCTTGTACACTTCGCATGACATCAACATCTCCATATTACATAGAACCCCCTTAAAAAGCGCACACACAAAAAAGAATCACGCACATCCATGCATGCGTCCGTCAGCAAGTAGAAGCCATGCTTATCAGTAAACCAGACATGTAGTTGTAGATACATACGTCCATGAACCACACAAAGACAAAGGCACTAGCATACTTTGTCGTCATCACAGATGTATCCATGCATGTGAGGGTTAACGTGAAGTATTACCTTACCCAATTTCCAAAAAAATCTGTTTTACAAAGCGCCAAATCATCGCCACCTTTCTCAACTGACAGCGTGTGTTTTTCCACCTCCACTGCATTTCTCCTATAAAAACCCAACCTCCTCATCGACCATTACAACAAAAACACAATAATTAGCTAGCAGATCAAGCAACTAGAGACAAAGATTTTTCAGTGATCCGTGCTGAGATGGCCAAGATCGCCGTCGCGGCCGCCGCGGCACTGTGCCTCGCGGCACTGGTGGCCGTGGCCGTCGGGCAAGGCGAGGTCGAGCGGGAGAGGCTCAAGGACCTGCAGTGCTGGCAAGAGGTCCAGGAGAGCCCGCTCGAGGCGTGCCGGCAGGTCCTGGACCGGCAGCTAACCGGCGGCGGCATGCGCTACGGCGTCGGCCCATTCCGGTGGGGCACCGGGCTCCGGATGCGATGCTGCCAGCAGCTCCAGGACGTGAGCCGCGAGTGCCGCTGCGCTGCCATCCGGAGCATGGTCAGGGGCTACGAGGAGACCATGCCGCCGATGGAGAAAGGTTGGTGGCCGGGGCAGCAGCCGCCGCAGCAGGAATACCCCTGCAGCCAGGCAGGAGAGGGATATGCTGGCTACGGTGAGAGTGGCCAGCAGCAGATGTACCCACCGTGTCGTCCCGGCACCGGCAGAAAAATCGCCCGCGTGAGGCTTACAAAGGCCCGGGAGTACGCCGCGGGGATGCCGATGATGTGCCGGCTGTCGGAGCCCCAGGAGTGCAGCGTCTTCTCCGGCGGCGACCAGTACTGAATGGCGTAGCCTGACGACGTCGTGCGCTAGCTAGTATTGTCCTGTGCTACAATAATGATGATAAGGAATAAAAAAGAGGATGTTGTATGCCAGATAGTACTGGCACGGTCCGTAATGTAGTAATAAAGAGTTCAGAAATCAAAGGAGAGCTTCATTGGGAATTTTACTAATCAGATTAAAGCCTCTCTTTGGTATAGCTTACAATAATTTTATGAACTGTTTTTGTTTTCCCAAACACACGCTAATTAACACGTTATATGTCTACGCATGCTAGTGCACTCAAAACAGCTAACCATGAAATGTTGTCATAAACAATAGCAATATCTACATGTTGCGTACTCTGAACTAATTTTCTATTCAACCATAGTTTACAATGGTTTCATCCAACGTTTCTTCCTAACTGAAGCATAAAACCCATATGCACCATGCATGATTATAACCTGAGCAGCTGAGCACACCTCCAGCCAACTCCAGCCAATGGGTGAAAACAGACTCCTATTTCTCATGCGAAAGATCAGGGTGTGGTAAAGCAATTACTAAAACTAACTGCGATTAGCAAGAAGAAAAAACGAGTGGACTAAAAATGGCTTCTTGGCCAGACAACGTTCATCCAAAGAAAAACAGAAGTTGTCTCATTCCCAAACTTTTACCATCCACAGAGAAAGAAGCGCGTGGCAAGAAACCAAGTGCAAGAAAAAATATAGAGAGAAATTAAAGGGAGTATTACCTTTGAGGCCTCTTGCTGTTCTTCCTTTGCGTGCAGGGATCGGCACGAGGGTGCTCGCCCACTCTCGTGTCGATCCGGCAATTCCATGGGGCTGTTGAGCTCCGCTAACAGATGCGGCTGCAAGAACATCCTGAGCTGCAACCTACTCAGATCTGTGTGCTGCTGCTCGTGGATTCGCTCTGTTTGCGGCAGGACAAGGAGCAAGGCCACACAAGAGGCATCAGACACCAAGAGGAAAAAGACAGAGGAACCGTTAACAAAAGAGGCAAAGAAGAGAAAGAATACGGCGATGATCCCCGAGCAAGAGAAGTGCAGGTGGACAAAGAAGATATGGAGGAAAAAGAAGAGGAAGAATGAACAGAACGGGTTGGTAACCCTAGTCAAGGAAATTTCGCTCACAAGTAAGAATCCAGCCTTTATTTTTTTTTCTTCCCCTGGGCTGGATTTTTTTGCTCTGCATGCACATATATAGTATAAGATGATAGTAAGGTGATAACTAGGCTTTTCCACAAATTTCTTGAAAACAGCAAAGTTGCAAAAGATAAATCAATATTTTCCCCCAATTATTGAAACACAAAAGTTGCAGACAAAATAGATTATAATAGCATTTAAGCATTGGATTGGGATTTTTTTGAGAAGTTACTGATATAGTACAACAAAAGTCCCATCATGCATGTCTCGATCATTGCTAAAAAGTTTAGAAAAAATGTTCAGCAAAATATATAATTACCAATTAGCATGTCCATGAAAGTCTGTTTGCCCATTGCCTTATTTTTTTGACTTAATTTCACACTGAAATTCGTTATTCCTAGGCTAAACAATTGTGATTAGTATGATGAAAACAGATCAACAAGGCTATATTCCATGAAAAAGGATGTATTTCAGACTCTCAACAACTTTTTTTACATGCAGACAGTCCAAAGCACAGGGCAGCAGCAGGGGAGATACTACGGATCGGCAATCATAACATTCCTAGTAGGGTGTTTACATTCCGTGAGCTGGTCGATGCCACCAACTCTTTCAACCCAGAAAACATGCTGGGTGAAGGCGGCTTTGGAAGGGTGTACAAAGGATGCATTCCAGACACTATGGAAGTAAATATGCATTTCTTCTCCAAATTTAAACTAAGACGTGAAGAAACTTGTGAATATAACATGATTATGTTAAATATGCCCATGTTTAGGTCATAGCAGTTAAGCAGCTTGACAAAGATGGGTTGCAAGGAAACCGTGAGTTCCTCGTCGAGGTGCTGATGCTTAGCCTACTGCATCATCCAAACCTAGTTACCTTGGTTGGGTACAGCACCGATTGTGACCAGAGGATCCTAGTGTATGAGTATATGCCACTCGGTTCATTGCAAGATCATCTCCTCGGTAATACAAACTCTCAATCAAATAATTTTTTATATAATATAAATGTATGTTCATGAATTGTAATGTGTACCTGTTTGTTCATTGAATTGTACAGATCTGACTCCAAATTCTCAGCCACTATCCTGGCACACACGGATGAAGATTGCAGTTGGTGCAGCTAGAGGCATTGAGTACTTGCATGAGGTAGCAAACCCGCCAGTGATCTACCGTGATCTCAAGGCATCCAACATTCTCTTAGATGGAAACTTCAATGCAAAGTTATCGGACTTTGGTCTGGCGAAGCTTGGTCCAAGCGGTGACAAAACCCATGTCAGCACAAGGGTGATGGGCACATATGGCTATTGTGCTCCTGAGTATGCCATGACTGGCAAGCTAACAAAGACATCTGACATCTATAGCTTTGGCGTAGTTCTCTTAGAGCTCATCACTGGGAGACGAGCAATCGACACCACAAAACCAACTCGCGAGCAGATTCTTGTTCATTGGGTGAGCTTTACACCTAGCTTCACTTCTCACTAAGAAATATCCAGTGTTGAAACCTCTTTATTAGGAAACATATTCAGACTGTGACCAATTTTTTTTTTTAAAAAAAATATCAGAAATCCATACAGTTAGAATTGCGATGCTGCTCTACTAAGTGTTGTTTATCTGCAGGCAGAACCATTCTTCAGGGATAAGAGGAAGTTTGTGAAGATGGCCGACCCATTGCTCGACAGGAAGTTTCCTCTGAAAGGTCTATACCAGGCACTTGCAATCTCATCGATGTGCTTACAAGAAGAAGCAATCAGTCGGCCACTGATCAGTGATGTTGTGACCGCCCTTACATTTCTTGCTGATCCAAACTATGATCCTCCAGATGACATCAAAGATCCTCTACCCATTACAGTTCCAAACATAGACATAGAAACTAACCAAAATGAAACTGAAGGAGGTAAAGAGCAATTACAGAAAAATGAAGAAGACAGCCAAGAGAGAAAAAATGAAGAAGACAGCCATGGGATAAAAAATGAAGAAGATAGCCATGAAAGAAAAAATGAAGAAGACATCCATGAGATAAAAAATGAAGAAGATAGCCATGAGAGAAAAAAATGAAGAAGATAGCCATGAGAGAAAAAAATGAAGAAGATAGCCATGAGAGAAAATGAAGAAGATAGCTGAAATGGCTTCTGGAATTAAGAGATGATAAATCAAGCCAAAGTTGTGTACAGAGGAACCGGATGGAGGGAGTATCTACACAATACATTTTTTGTTGTAATGTCACATATATAGGCAGGATGTAACAACAGAATATCTTCTTGAATGAAACAGGTCCACGTGGTTTGGTTAGGTGTAATCAATTTTTCAACATTCTTGAAACTGATGTATGTCATATATAGGCAGGATGTAACAGCAGCTCATTTTCTTGAATGAAACTAGCGTATGCGATTTTGTTAGGCTAGACATAATCAATTTTTCAACATCAGAAGAGATATCCTGGTGTTAGAATTGAGCCTATGCTTCATGGTAGTTCATGGCTATAGGCATTTAATGGCTACAACATTTTTTTTTCAGTTTTACTGAGGTCATCATAGATAGAATTTAGGATTTTCACATCAAAAGGTTGCATTTGATGAAATAATGTAAGAATCAGTAAACAAACCATAACATTCGCATTTGTATTGAATCACACATTTTTCTAATGATAAATTTTCACTTTCCAATTAATAGTCCTTGTAATGCCACACTTCTATTCCTAATAATGGATCTGAAGCAATATTAGCTGTAAATTTTAGCCTTCCCACATTAACAAAAATAATGCTTATGGAATCCTGAGTGCTATTTATATGTACAAGTCATGAGTCATATAGCTCTCTTTACTGGATCTGAATCAAAATCGTGAAGAACCTGTGGCATGAATTGGAACATATATTACTCCTCTCATTAACATAGGATAAGCAAGGGACAAGAGTACTGCAGCTGCTGCACAACTGCTACCATCAACAGGCTAAGCTAAACATTAGTGTTATTTATTTGCTAGGAAATCTCGTTAATGTGAGTGTGACTGACTCCTTGTCAAGCGCAAAAGACACATATTTTAAGTAAATTGTTTGCTTATTACAATCTAAACACTATATTAGGATTGCTCGAAACCTTACAGGATGTGTAGCAAGGAGAGGCAAGTCCATCATAATGTTATAGACTTATAGTTAACTGAAGTCCTCAGTGAGAAATAAAAATGAACTTCAAAAGTAGAGGAGTCAAACGAATGAAGTTTTGTATGCCTAAAATCCTGTAAGTGAAAAGCAAGGGAACTCAAAAAATGTAAACAATACTACAGCTGCAGTGACTACTTCAAAGTTCAAAGGATACTGATCACCTTTCTTGCCAATGAAGTTTGTACCTGAAATGGGTTTGCTAAAATCCTGATCGGGTTCTTTTCAATGATAACCACATTGTCATGATATCCATCAAGAATAATTAACAGCATCATTTTGATTCAAGAAATTTGTTGAATGTCCTGTTTTAAGGGAACTTTGTTAAACATCAACGACGTGACAAAAAGAAATGCCAGTGAACAAGACCTTGTCACCAAAAAGTTTGCTGATTCAACTCCAAAAAATAGGCATGAGAAGGTCAGTAACAAGACCTT
The DNA here is from genome assembly GCA_022036555.1 of Microstegium vimineum. Lineage (NCBI taxonomy): Eukaryota > Viridiplantae > Streptophyta > Magnoliopsida > Poales > Poaceae > Microstegium > Microstegium vimineum. The sequence goes on along the minus strand of CM039127.1, from coordinate 2,114,899 downwards.
GTCACAAATCAGTGGCACTAGATAATTCCAAATGTCCAGCAAGTAGAAGCATCGCCGCTGGGCCAATAATATATGAATCAGCAAGATTAGATGTTTTCGAGAGCTTGATTCCAGCTTATCCAATATCACCAAGTTGCTGACAGGGACCCAAATTACATATAAACAATAAGCAAACAAACAATGTAGGAATCACCTAGCAAATTAACTTTACTAATTTCAAAAGAAATACTAAAAAACTAAACTGAATCCGTAAAAATTCGCACAGCAAGTACAGTAACGAAGTAAGTTGAAATCACAGCTAACGACGGCTCGATACTAACTAATCGAATCAGTTAAATACACCCCCAAACAGCAATTGTGTAGCAGCATCCGCCCTACAGCATGTCAAAATCTGAGCACTCCTAGTCGGCAACAACAAACAAGGAAGATCTTGATACCGGTAAGCGCCGAAGCCGCAGCCATCCCCGGCGACCAGCGCTTCCCCAGCAACGGCGCGGCGCTGGAATAGAAAGGCGGAGATCTTCCACGGCCAAACGACGAGCATGGGGCCACAGCCCACAGGTATCACACAGCCAACAAGCGAGACGAAGTCCCCGGGGCCTCCCGTGGAATGGAGGTGGCACCGCGAAATAAAACGAAAATGTTGAAATGGGGCCTAATCCCCCAAGTGGCCCAGTCCCCACGCTCGGCGGACTTTTTTGCATTTTTAACCATTTTTAATAGTAATTTTATTAATAAACTGTTTGTTTTTTTTTATTTTTGCATCTAACCGGTTTAGCCGCGTCATGAAGCATGGCGCGGCGAAATCACTTTGTCGCGCCATGCATGACGGCGCGGCAGTCCTGCTGAGTCAACATGCCTCATTTGGTTGACGTGGCTGAGCCTGTCGCGCCATGGATCTTGGCGCGACAGGGCCTAGTACAACGACCCGACGACCCTGTCTCTACCTCCCATACTCACTCTCTCAGCCCACCCCAACGACCGGACGGCAGCGGCTGCGCCTCCCCTCGCTGGCGACCCCCTCCTCGGCGGCTCCCCTCGCCGGCGGCGCCCCTCTCCGATGCGCCCCCCCTCCCTGGCGCGTACCCGGCCCGACGCGGCTCCCCCTCCCCGGTGCTCCCCCTCCCCGGCGCGGCTCCCCCTTCCCAGCGCGCATCCTGCCCGGCACGGACCCGGCCCGGCGTGGCTTCCCCTCCCCGGCGCGCAGCCGGCTCGGCTCCCCCTCCCTGTCACCACTAAGGTAATTTATATTTAGTTTTTTAGATTTAGTTAGTATATTATAGATAAAATGTGGACTTTAGATAGGTAACTATTAGTGATAGTTAGTTAGCATCCATTAGATTTTATTTGGTTATTTACTTAGACACGATATTGTTGTTAGGGTTTATAGTTTAATTTAGTTGTTTAGGGCATTATTAGTTTAGTTGTTTAGGGATTAGATAATTGGTATATGTATATTTAGTTAGGATTGGAACCGATTTGATGAAGTTTAGTGAAATCCTTTTATAGATGGATTGTTGTGTGCGTGTTTGTTATGGAGGAAGTGTTAGGAGACAAGATGGAATGTTCGAAGATATGGAAGAAGAATTTGAATGGTTTGGTGAACCTCCTAGCTTCGACGACCTTTGTGATCGTTTGAATGCAAAGTTTAGTGATGATTTCACACTAAAGGGGAGGTGTGACATCGGAAAGTCCAGGGCACGCTATGCCGTTATGCATTTGCGTGACTGTGTTGACTGGTCCCATTACAATCGGTTGCTTGAAGGTTCGAATGCGCCCATGGCTGAGGTTGTGGTGGAGAACGGGTACATGAAGCATAGTTTTCATGAAGGCCCTTCCAATGCCGGTGTGGGACACGATGATGAATATGAAGAGTTGTGGGTGGATGGGGAACAGACTCAGGGTGACATGGACTTGGATGGTCAGGTGACACAGGAGAATCCATTAGGACACATGAACAATGAATTTGATGGCGACGAGTTTGATGAAGAAGAAGAGCAGAATGAGGATGAAGGGATTGGTGATGCAGTTAGCACTGCTTCAGAAGATTTTGATGACGAAGATGAGGATGTAGATGTTATTCCACCACCGGTTCAAGCCATGAATGCACCTGTTCATGTCATGCCAGCACCGATTTATGTCATGCCATTCTCTGTACCAACTGAGGTTCTTCATGCGGCGCCAACCTAGGGAAGCTTAGCCACGGAGCCACCAGAGGGTGGTACCTCCTATGATCCATGGGGAAGAATTAGCGAAACACAATAGTACGTTGCACCACCACCATACACAGAGCCGGAGCTAGAGCAACTGAGGGCGGTGAACATTCCTTTTAGTGGTGTTCCAAATTATAGGGATGTGAGCATGACTCATATGGTTGTATGTGACACAGGGCTTTCCATGTGTTTGAGATCTGTATATAACCCGAAGGAGGCAATACTTAGCAAGGGGATGACATTTAACACAATGGCAGAGATGAAGTTGTTTCTTGAGGATTATGCTGTGCACCACCATAGGCCGTACACTGTGACTCATTTAGATCAGGAGGTGAGGTACTATGTCATTTGCAAGTCTGGTTGTGAATGGAAGTTAAATGCAAGGCGAAGATCGAGTGATGGCAAGTGGAAGATAACTAAAATTGTGCAACCCCACACTTGTGCTAATAATAGCAACAATCAAAATCATCAACAGCTCACTGCACGATACTTTGTCCGTCGTATATTGACTCTTGTTGATGATAACAATGACATTTCAGTGTCTTCTTTACATAAATCCATATTCGGATTTGTTCATTATAATGTCAAGTATGGCAAGGTCTGGCGTGCTAAGCAAATTGCTCTTGCTCTTCGATGGGGAAGTTGGTACGAAGCATACAATAGAGTACCCAAAATATTATGTGCAATGCATCACTACAACCCGGGAATGAAATGGTTTATACACACAGGAGATATGCGTTTACGTAACTCGAGAAAGCATGTACTCCTTCATGTTTTCTGGTTCTTTGCACAGACTTGGCAGTTTGTGAGCAGTTTTGCCACGCCTGAGAGCAGACTTAAAGTGTTTCGCGGAACCTGTTTTGTTTTATTTTCACTTTATTTCAAAAATTGCGTTGGCTTTTCACTGATGACAACACTTTTCAGAAAATGAGTAGGATTTTCAGTGATAGGCTAGGCTTTTCAGTGTCTCGTAGGCTTTTTAGTGATAGGCTATGCTTTTTAGTGTCTCGTAGGCTTTTCAGAGCGTAGGATTTTCAGTGTCTCGTAGGCTTTTCAGAGCGTAGGCTTTTTAGTGATAGGCTAGGCTTTTCAGTGTCTCGTAGGCTTTTCAGAGCGTAAGCTTTTCAGTAGATCATAGACTTTTCAGTTTTTCGTAGGCTTTTTAGTTTTCGTAGACTTTTCAGTTTTCGTAGACTTTTCAGTTTTAGGGTAGGCTCTTCAGAGCAGTTAAAGGTTTTCAGTATTTGGTAGACTTTTCTGAGCACTTGTAGGCTTTGGAGTGAAATGTAGAATTCTGAGAGCAATTGTGTAACAATGCAAAAGTTACTAGACCTCTTTCCACCTATATATACCCGTTCATGTATGCGTTGCTGAAAAGAGTAAGCTCTTGTGCAAAGGCTTCAGTTAGAGTGATGGGCTTCAGCTAGAGAGAAGAGTAGAAATGTCAGGAGGAGGTTTGTCTAGAGGGAAGGGTTCGGGCAGTGGAAGGGGAAAGGGGAAGGGAGCCCCAGTTGTGTGGGAGGGGACAATTGGTCCCGATTATTTTCCAGAACCAGATTATCTTTTTCCAGAGGAGAGCAAATATGATTTTCGTGGAGACAATGTGTCGGGTACGAAGGTAAGGGGTACCCTAAACCCTTCGATAATTTAACGCTAAACATAGCAACCATTTTTAAGACAGGAGTCAACCAACCGCTCAAGAAGGGCCCATCGCACAAAGGCCCCCTGCACCGGCCGTAGCAATCCGTCGTGGGCCGGCCTGCTTCGGGAAAGAGACGGACGAGGGGTTGAACGAACGACCCCTCCGCCTCCACCTCGACGCCGAATGACGAACGAGGGGTCGGACGAACGACCCCTCCGCCTCCACCTCGACGCCGAATGACGGGCGAGGGGTCGGACGAACGACCCCTCCGCCTCCACCTCGACGCCGAATGACGGACGAGGGGTCGGACGAACGACCCCTCCGCCTCCACCTCGACGCCGAATGATGGACGAAGGGTCGGACGAACGACCCCTCCGCCTCCACCTCGACACCGAATGACGGACGAGGGGTCGGACGAACGACCCCTCTGCCTCCCCCTCGACGGGAAGCTCGATCAGCCCAACTGCTCCCGGCATGGGTTAAAGTAAACCCGCCTAACACCATGGGCGCCCACGTCCGCAGTCAAATCCGTCAACTCACCACCATATCCCTGGCTCCCGTCAACTATGCTGCCACTGTAACCACGTCGCGGGTACGGACTCCAGAAGCACTCCTCGAGACATGAACAGTACGGCCCTCGACGGCGTCTTCGGGGATACGACAAGGCCACCCCGGTCTCGACCTCACCCCTCGACCGGGGGGCTCAACCCTTACCTCCAACAACTCCGGTATGGGCTCAGTCCCATCCACCCCGTCCCGCTTCAACTGTGGGACTCGCGACAGCCTGCGGAAGGACGATCCTGCTACATGCCGCGACGACTTCCACTGTCACCACGCCCCAAAGCGCCAGAGGGACGGGAAGGCCATGTCGCCATAGTCCTCAACGTCCCTTCGCCAACACTATGCCGCGGACACGCCGCCCATGCTACAACAGTTTAGGACCCTGTACCCTCGGGCCTCCCCTTAGTCTATAAAAGGGGACGCCGAGGTAGAAGAAGGGGATCCTTCTTTTGGGAGACATCTCTGGGAGATCTCTCTGGATCTTTTTCGGGAGCTCTGGATCTCTGGACTTCCAGACGACTCAACACACCACGTTGCCCGATCGACCCCTCGAGCAACCGACCAACCGCCTAGGGTAGCCCTGCTAGCCTTAGGCATCCGCTCACTCCGGGCAACTCCGTGTAAACCAGCTTGTACCCCCCATGTACGAGCACTTTGGGTGCGAGATAATACAAGTCATCCTCCCCCGCTGGACGTAGGGCTTTCTTTGCCCGAACTAGGATAAATCTTGTGTCCTTCTTGCATCACATCTGGGAGAGGGAGCACGCAATATACAAATTTACTAGTTGGTGGTCTTGACCCCCGGGTCATAACACCGACAGTTGGCGCGCCAGGTAGGGGGAATTGCGTGTCGATCAACTCCGAACTACTCTCTTAGATGGATTCCACGATCCCATCACTTCCATTCATCGCCGTCGTCTGGTTCGGCCGTCTAGGGTTCGTATCCACGGGTCAGGGCTACTACATAGTCTTTCCCTTTGCTCGTGGCCCGCACAGTAGTAGCTCCGGTGCGCTGGGGCTAAAAAGGATCAGGCGACGGTCCCTTCGCTTGCGCCTTTGGCCTGCGATCAGGAGGAGGCGCGAGCGACTCCGACTCATTCGTCACCGTGCGGATTCCGAGACGCCGGATGTCGTTTCCCCGGCCCCGGCTGGTGACACAGTCCCTCCCCTCGGGAGTCTGTTTGACCCATGCTTGCGGGTCGGGGCGGGCACCTCTCTGAGCGTGACTTTGGATCTACCACATCGTCACCTCAGGGGGTCCCCGTGGCCTCTCCGACACACTCGACCTCGCCGCTACCGTGTAACCCATCTCCATACGGGCTCCACAACGGCGCAAGATTCTGTTCTGCCCTCACGGATTTGCAGATACAGGCACACTGCGGGTCTCCAGGGACCCCGCCGCGTGCGACCGACAACCACGTCACCACCCCTCCACCGGGCGAGAGCCCGGTGCCAATACAAGCCCCGACCTAGGGCACGTTGCGGCGACGCCTGGCGGAAGAGCGCAGGGGATCTTTCCCCCACTTCTACCATGCCGACCCCGACTCGGACTCCCCCGACGAGGATTACGATCCCACCCGGGAATGCTTCCACCTTGACGAGCAGGCCGACCCCTAGGACGACGTCGATGACACTGCGACCACAAATGAAGGAGGGGGGGCAACACTACACCAGCACGGGACGCCGACCCCCCGAGTCCCGACAAAGCCGATCCGCCCCTGGACGTCCAGATCACGCAAGTCCGAGAGCTGCTCGGCAAGCTCGAGGAGGAGCGCCTGCGACTTCAGCAACTCGAGCACGCCCTCGAGCGAGATCGAGGGCGCCCACAGGGTGGGGGAGTTCGCGAGCGGGCCCGGGGAGTCCACCGGCAAATTTTCGAGGAGGGGGCGAACGAACCCCGAGTCTACAACCGCGCCAGCCAAAATGTCGTTGCAGCCGCAATGCTGCTTCGCGACATGCCGGCGCCATCAACACCTCAAGCACGACGCATCAGGAACGAGATCTAAGGGCTCCTCCAAACTGCGGCCGTGCAGTAGGCAGAGAGCTCGGCCTCGAGGCGTCGAGGGGCTGCCTCCGAGCGTCAGGAAGTACCCCCTCGACAGAATCGAGAGGTATCCGTCCACCAGGACAAAGCACCCCTAGGCCAATTCGAGCGACGACCGGTTCGGGAATGCCTCGTCGATGATCGACCACCACGGGTAAACAATCGATGCCGGTACGGGGACGCCGAGGCTCGAGGCTATAGTGCTCACCGAGGTGGGCGCTACGACAGCGACGAAGATCGATGTCGGTCTCCGGAGCCACCGGGGCCCCGAGTCTTTAGCAGAACCATCCGGTGAACCCCCCTGCCTGTCCGTTTCCGTCCACCCACCAGCCTGGTCAAGTACAATGGCGAAACCAAGCCGGAGCTCTGGCTTGTTGATTTCAGGCTGGCATGCCAGCTGGGAGGAGCCGACAACGACCACGTCATCATTCGGCAACTCCCACTGTTCCTCTCTGACACCGCACGCAGATGGCTCGAGGAGTTACCCCCCGGACTTGATCCAGGACTGGCCCGACCTGGTCCGGATCTTCGAGGGAAACTTCAAAGGCACCTACGAGTAGCCAGGCAACCCCTGGGACCTCCGCAGCTGCAAGCAAAAGCCAGGGGAAACCCTCCGCGCCTTCACCCGACGGTTCTCGAGGCAGCGTACCGCACTAACCCACATCTCCGACCACGAGGTCATCACGGCATTCATTGCGGGAACAACCTGCAAGGAGTTGGTGTGGGAGCTGGGGCGAAACACCCCCAAGACCGCCAACGAGCTCATGGACATCATCGCCAACTACGCAGCTGGCGAGGAAGCCGTTGGCGCGTTCTTCCAGATACCTCCAGAAAAGGGCAAGGGCAAGGCGGACGAGCCCGGGGGCTCGAACAACGAGCCCAAGAAGAACAATGGGTCCAGAAGGAACAACAACGGCAACGGTGGCAGGAAGAAGAAAAAGAAGAACCAGCTGGGTCAACGCAACGTCGAGCCCGACGTCGAGCCCGACGATCTTATCGCTGCAGCAGACAAGAAGAAGCCTCGAGGGCCCCCTCCCGACGGGGGCGTCTTCGACAAGATGCTGAAAGAGCCATGTCCCTATCATATGGGACCGACCAACCACCGTCTCGAGGACTGTCGCATCCTTCGAAAGCACTTCATCCCTCCCGGATTCAAGAAAGACGACGGCAGGGAAGACCCACCCTACGACCTCCACGTCAAGGGCGATGCCAAGAAAGGGGGCTTCCCCGAAATTCATGACTGCTACATGATCTACGGGGGACCCTCGACTCGACTCACCATGCGCCAGCGCAAGAGGGAGCGTCGGGAGGTCTTCTCCGTTCGAGCCTAGGCTCCTCGGTACCTCGACTGGTCCACACACGCCGATCACCTTCAACCACGACGACCACCCCAAGCACATCCCCAACGCAGGGGTCTACCTGCTCGTCGTTGACCCGATCATCCTCAACACCCGCCTCACAAAGGTACTCATGGATGGGGGGAGCAGCCTCAACATCATCTACGCCGAGACCCTCGACCTCCTAGGGATCCCAAGGACCATGCTCCTGCCCAGCGCGGGGGGATTCCACGGGATCGTCCCGGGGAAGAAGGCACTCCCAATCGGCTGCGTTAAGTTACCCGTGTGTTTCGGCGTCCCCTCAAATTTCCGAAAGGAAGAGCTGACCTTCGAGGTGGTTGCGTTCCGAGGCACCTACCACGCCATCATCGGTCGACTAGGGTACGCCAAGTTCATGGCCATCCCGAACTACGCCTACCTCAAGCTCAAGATGCCAGGGCCCACAGGGGTCATCACCATCGACACCTCCTACGAGCACGCATACGACTGCGACGTCGAGTGCGTGGAAAAAGCCAAAGCTGTCGAGGAGTCGGCTATCCTCGCGGCCCTCGACGACTTGTCCAGGGAGATCCCCGACCCCAAGCGACACGTCGGCAACTTCAAGCCGGCGGAAGACACCAAGACCGTCCCACTCGACCCCGGCCACATGGATGGGAAGGTGCTGACGATCAGCGCCACCCTCGAGCCCAAATAGGAAGTTGTGCTCGTCGACTTTCTCCGTGCGAACGCCGACGTGTTTGCATGGAGTCCCTCGGATATGTCGGGCATTCCGAGGGAGGTCGCCGAGCACTCCTTGGACATCCGAGCTGGGTCCAAACCGGTGAAGCAACGCCTGCGCCGTTTCAACGAGGAGAAGCGCAGGATCATCGGGGAGGAGGTCGATAAGCTTTTGAAGGCCGGATTCATCAAGGAGGTACATCATCCCGAGTGGTTAGTCAATCCCGTACTTGTTAAGAAAAAGAATGGGAAGGATAGGATGTGTGTAGACTACACTAGTCTAAATAAAGCATGTCCCAAGGTTCCTTTCCCACTACCACGCATCGATCAAATAGTAGATTCCACTGCGGGATGTGAAACCCTCTGCTTCCTTGATGCATACTCCGGCTACCACCAAATAAAGATGAAAGAGTCCGATCAACTCGTGACTTCCTTCATCACCCCCTTTGGCATGTTTTGCTACCTCACCATGCCCTTCGGCCTCCGAAACGCCGGGGCCACCTATCAGCGATGCATGCTCCACGTCTTTGGGAAACACATAGGGCCGACTGTCGAAGCCTACGTCGATGACATCGTGGTCAAGTCCAAGACAGTCGGAAACCTGGCCGGAGATCTCAAGATTGCGTTTGGGTGCCTCCGAGCGAACCACATAAAACTAAACCCTAAGAAGTGTGTCTTCGGGGGTCCCCCGAGGCATGCTCTTGGGTTACATAGTTTCCCAACGCGGGATCGAGGCCAATCCCGAGAAGGTGACCGCAATCACAAGGATGGGCCCGATCAACGATCTCAAGAGCGTACAAAGGGTCATGGGGTGCCTCGCCGCCCTCAGCTGGTTCATCTCGAGGCTCGGAGAGAAGGCACTACCCCTTTACCGCCTCCTGAAGAAAACGGAACACTTCGCGTGGACCGCTGAGGCCGAGGAATCACTCTCGAAGCTCAAAGCCCTGCTCACCTCGTCACCGGTCTTGGTACCCCCGAGCTCGGCCGAGCCCCTCTTGCTCTATGTCGCAGCAACTACCCAGGTAGTCAGCGCGACCATAGTGGTAGAGAGGGCGGAAGAAGGGCACGCCCTGCCGGTTCAGAGGCCTGTCTACTTCGTGAGCGAGGTGCTTTCCAAGACCAAGACGAGATACCCCCACATCCAGAAGCTGTTGTACGCGATCGTCCTTACTCGGCGCAAGCTCCAGCACTATTTCCTGGGCCACCCGGTTACTGTGGTCTCGTCTTCCCCCCTCGGAGAGATAATCCAGAACCGGGAGGTGTCCGGAAGAATCGCCAAGTGGTCGGTCGAGCTCATGGGGGAAACCCTCTCCTACGCCCCTCGGAAGGCCATCAAGTCTCAGGTATTGGCAGATTTCATTGCAGAATGGACCGACACCCAACTACCCCCAGCGCAAGTTCAGACCGAGCTCTGGACCATGTACTTCGACGGATCGTTGATGAAGATGGGGGCAGGTGCCGGATTGTTGTTCATATCACCCTCAGGGGTCCACATGCGCTACGTCATCCGTCTCCACTTCCCCGCCTCCAACAACGTAGCCGAGTACGAGGCCCTCGTCAACGGCCTGCGCATCTCCATCGAGCTCGGGGTTCGACGCCTCGACGTGCGGGGGGACTCGCAGTTGGTGATCGACCAAGTGATGAAAGATTCGAGCTGCTACGACCCCAAGATGGAAGCCTACTGCAAGGAGGTCCAAAAACTCGAGGACAAATTCTACGGCCTCGAACTCAACCACACCGCCCGCCGGTACAACGAAGCTGCGACGAATTGGCCAAAATCGCGTCTACTCGAGGTACGGTTCCTCCCGACGTCTTCTCGAGGGACCTTCACAAGCCATCCATCAACCTAGACTCGGGGGCTCCCGCCCTCGAGCAAGGGGTCGACCAACCCCCCTCGATTGATACCCCTCGAATGGGGAGGAGGTCATGGAGATCGACGGAGCTGCCACAGCGCCAACCCCCTCGACAGATTGGCGCGCACCCTACCTCGAGTATCTAACACGGGGCGAACTCCCAGAGGACCGCACGGAGGCCCGCCGCATAGCCCGACGCGCCAAAACCTACGTTTTGTACGGGGATGGCTGCGAGTTGTATCGACGTAGCCCTACCGGAGTACTTCAATGCTGCCTCACCCTCGAGGAGGGGAGGGCATTGCTGAAGGATCTACACTCGGGGGCTTGCGGCCACCACGCGGCGCCAAGAACGCTGGTAGGAAGCGCCTTCCGATAAGGCTTCTACTGGCCGACAGCCGTCACCGACACCACCAAACTCGTTCGATCTTGCAAGGGATGTCAATTCTACGCCAGGCAGACCCACCTACCCGCCCAAGCTCTTCAGATGATACTTATAACCTAGCCGTTCGCAGTATGGGGGCTCGACATGGTCGGCCCCCTGAAAAGAACCAAGGGTGGCCACACCCACCTCCTCGTGGCTATAGACAAGTTCTCAAAGTGGATCGAGGCTCGACCCATCGCCAACATCCAGTCTCGACAAGCCATGCTATTCTTCACCGACATCATCCACCGCTTCGGAGTCCCCAACGTCATCATCACCGACAACGGCACGCAGTTCACCGGCCAAAAGTTCCTGGACTTCTGTGACCACCACCACATCAGGGTGAATTGGTCTGCAGTCGCCCACCCTCAAACTAACGGTCAGGTCGAGCGCACCAACGGTATGGTTTTGCAGGGCCTCAAGCCAAGGATCTTCGACCGGCTGAATAAGCACGACAAGAGATGGGTCGACGAGCTGCCCGCTGTCCTATGGAGTCTCCGAACGACACCAAGTCGAGCCACGAGGTTCTCTCCGTTCTTCTTGGTCTATGGGTCTGAGGCCGTCCTCCCCACCGACCTCGAGTACGGGTCCCCTCGACTAAAGGCCTACAACAAGCAAGCCAACACAGCAGCCCAAGAGGACTCCCTCGACCAGCTCGAGGAAGCCCGAGATGTGGCCCTCTTCAAGTCGGCAAAGTACCAGCAGATGCTGCGGCGCTACCACGACAAAAACGTACGCAAAAGGGACCTCGACGTCGGCGACCTCGTTCTACGCCGTTGACAAAGCAACAAGGGACGTCACAAGCTGACGCCACCTTGGGAGGGACCCTTCATCGTGGCAGAGGTGCTGAAGCCCGACACTTACAAACTGAAGAACGAGAAGGGCGAGATCCTCACCAACGCGTGGAACATCGAACAGCTATGTTGTTTCTATCCCCAAGGCCTCCGCGCCTCGTACATTTCCCGCATTATGTACACTTATCGCGTTGCGGACGAATAAAATGTTCTCGAAACACATTTCACGTTCGTTCGTAACACTAAGGTAGGCTCGACTCTGCTCCGACAAAGTCGAGCCTCCCTCGGAGGCTGACATGGGGGGACCCCCCTCCTAAGTCCTCGAAAAACTCGAACGTTTTTTCGAAACTCAGCTTTCCCTCTCGATCTTTCCCTCGAGTACGCTTCATAACTAAGTAAAGACGCCTCGAACTCCCTAAGGGTCAGGGGCCGTCGAGCCAGGGACTCTCCTACGCCCCAGGGCTACAGTATCCCCGCTCGCTCCCCCCTTCCAAGGATACAAGCGTGCGTCGAACACTTAGTCCACAAGCGACGACTCAGGCAAAGAAAAGCAGAGAGGGCTCGAGAAGTAGAAATAACAATGTGCATCTCGAACAAAATGCATTAGACATAAGAAGCCCTCGGGGGCTCGGCATTGTATCATTACAAAAGACTAACTGTTACATGGACCTTCCTGTTCAGATTTGGCTCGCAGGCCTAGGACTACTCAACGAGGGGGTCACCGACCTCAAGAAGCAAGGCAGGAAGCTGGGCATCACGCGTTGGCCACATCGGAAGGTGAAGAGTCTGCAGAAGCTCATCGACAACATCCGAGGGCTACTCGGCGCCATCTCCGTCCGCCGAGGGGACCACTTCGGGCTCGAAGAGCTTCGCCAGCTCGCCTCCGGGCACCTCCGCGAGCTCGATCAGCTTCTGGCACCTCGCATCGTTCTCTTCGTCAGTCAGCCTCGGGTCGGTAACGAACCCGCTGGCGACCGCGAGGGCCCGCTTCACGCCCACATGCAGGGCAGCACGGACGTGCTCCGTCACCTCCTGCGTCATGGAGTAGAAGCGGCGCAGCAGGGAGTCTCCTCGAGCGTCGCCCTCGACCTCCGGCTCCGGCTCGACCATGAGGTCGTTGCAGAGGCTCTGAAGACTGGTCAGGTCCTCGTGGGCTCGAGCCTTGTCTGCTGCGAGCTCTGTCAAAGCAAGCACAAAACTTGGTCAAAACCAAAAGAGCAGAAAAAGGGTCGAGCTCGGGCAGGTTCAGCAACACTTCCGAAAAATTTACCTTCGGCATGCGCCTCCAAGGTGGCGTAGCCCTGCTCGGTCTCCTCGAGTTGACGGCGGACGTCGACAAGCTCGGTGGCCTGGTCGCCGACTTTAGCCTCGAGGCCCTCGATGACCTTGCCAGCGTCATCGAGGGCTCTCTTCTGGTTGGTCGCCACCACCCCCAGAGAAACCGCGCGGGTCCGAGCCTTCTCCTCCGCAGCGGCCAGCGTGTTGCTCTCGCGGGAGACGGCGTCGAGGTCCCCGCGGAGCCCCCGGATGCTCTCCACAGCCCGGGCCAGCTCCTGCTTCAGCCGGGCGGCCTCTTCCTCTGCCCTGCGCTGGGCCTCCAGGGCAGCATCCCGCTCCTGCCCGACTTTGATGGTCGACTGGAGGGCGTCGTCGACCCTCGACTGCGCCGTCTCCTGGGCGGCCCGGGCCGCTTCCTGCACGGCCATCACCCCGGCCCCCTCGCATGGGCGATCTTGGACTCGGCATCCTCCCACGCGGTTGCCACCTCGGCTCTCGCCTGGGCGGCCTCGGCCTCCGCCCTCCCCAGCGAAGCGCGAAGGGCGGGGAGCTCCTCCTGCGCCCGGAGGATGAACTGGGACTTGTCGTAGGACCTCGCCCTCAGCATCTGACAGAGGTGAAAAAGAAGATCATCAGGAAAGGACAGTCAGGCAATCCAAGCAAAACCGAAGGGAGAACGAAACCCACCTCCATCCCCCGACATATGTCCACGGCAGCAACATCTGTGGCAAGGCGCACCGAGTGCTCGAACCATGCCCGGTTCTCCTCTAGGTGCTCCCACGTCCGGAGCTCGGCCTGGTCGTCGAGCATGAGGAAGAGCCACTCGGGGTCTCGAGGGTCCGCCAGCTCGAGGACCTCTTGTCCCCAGTACGCGCTGCGACGGTCGATCCTCTCCTGGACCTCCCGCATGACGCCCTGGCGCACTTCAGCAGCACCCCCGCGGCGTTCCACCTTCTCCACCCAATCAAAGAAGGGAGAAAACCCCTCCAGCTGGGCTCTTCCGGCCTCGGGGCCACCCTGCGAGGACGTCGACGGTCCCTCCGAGCCATCGCCACTGGGCAGGGGAAGTCCCGGTCGGGAGAACAGCCCTGCACGACGAAAGAGACCAAGCGATTAGTACCCGGTGCCGCAGATCCACTACGAGTCGACCAAGTCGAAGGACGTAATACCTCGAGACGTCGACGGCCCGACGTCGAAGCGAGGCCGAGCCACCTCCAGTTCCGCCCGAGGGGCTGAGACAGCGGCCACCTCCGCCGAGCCCACCAGCTCGGCCACCATCTCGGCCACCTCTTCGGCAGTGGACGTCATCAACATCCCCGCCTTCTTCGCCGCGGGTGTCGCCTCGGGCTGCTCGACCCGACCCCCCACCTCGTCCACCGGCGTCGGCAACGGGCCTTCAAACGCGCCAGCGGCCGCGCCCTCGCGCTCGAGCCGCAGATGCGCCTCCAACGAAGCGAGGCTCTCGGGCCACCGCCCCGGCGTCGGGCGAGCCGGGGTCTCCTCCTCGGCCGTCGAGGCCACGTCCGCCACCTCCATCTCGGCGGCGGCTTGGGGCTCGACCCCCCCGGTCGTGACCACCGATGACGCGGGCCCCGCGCCTTCCGAGGCACTGGGTGCGCCTCCCTCCGACGGGTGGGCGGGCGCGGCTTCGCCCGCCACTTCGGCAGCCCTCCCCGGCGGGGCGGGCAGGCCCGTCCCTCTCCCGCCTGGGCCAGCGCCGAGGCACCCTGCGCTGCCCCTCGCTCCATCGCCTCCCGGGCCCTGGCCGCCCACGCCGCCAAGGGGGTGAGTGTCAACGGGGACGGAGCAGCGGGGCTGGCCTCGACGGCCGCCTCGACTGCAGCCCCCGTCCTCAGCTTCTTGGCTGGGGCAAGGGACGCGTCCTCTCGCAGACGCTTCGACCTGAAAAAGAGACCCATGCGCAATGGTAAGCACGAGTCATCAACAACGAAAAAAAACATAGTAAGTACCCTCGATCAGCCAAAAAGTAACTTACCCCTTCGGGGCCACGGGGTTCCGGCCGATGGACTTCGAGCCGCTCAAGGGCTTGAACGCAACGCACCGGGGGCCATTCCTCCTGCGGTCCGCGGCGGGAGTCGAGGCCGCCCTCGACGCCGTCTCCGGGGCAGGGGCCGACGACGCTCCCATCGCCCCCTGCTGGTTTCCTCCTGCGCCGACGGGCCCGGCGCCCATACGCTCGACCGGGCAGGCGCCGAGGGCGTGCCCGATCGACCCCCCGACGGAGATCGCGACGACCGCCCGCGCGACTCCCGCGGCACTTCATCTTGAGGAGCCACGGGGCGCTCCCCCCGCGGCTCGGCTTCAACAATAGGGGCCGACCTCGACGTCGACCCCTCTCCTCCTCCGGCTCCGACGGCCGCCCTCTGCTGTTCGGGCGCCGTTCGTTCCTCCTCGCTCCAGTCCTCCTCGACCTCGCTGTCGCTGCTCTCCTCCTCTTCCTCATCCTCCTCCTCCGTGGGCGATTCCTCCTCGGGAAGGTCGTCCCGCCTCTATCGGGTCCGGCGCTGCTCCCTCTCCTGCTTCTCCCGGGCCTTCTTGGCCTTGTCCTTCTTGGCCTTGTCCTTGGCCTTCTTGTCCTTCTCGGCCTGGAGGCGCCTCGCTTGGGAGTCGCCCCGTTCCTCCTTCACCGGCGGCGGCGAATCCCGGAAGGTAACATTCCCCTAGGGAATGCGAGGCAGTTAGGTCGCAAGCAAGGAAGGAGAACAAGGTAAAAACAAAAACACTAACGGAGGAAGAGAGCCTCACCAACTGGACGTATCCCTCGTCCGGCCTCATGGGGACCCTGGCGACATTCTTGACCTCGAACCCGCCCACGAAGAAGAGACGTACGCGGCGGACCACCCTCTCGGGAGGTAGCTCATCCCCCAGGAGGCGACACCCCGAAAGGTCGACCCCCGGGCACATCTCGTCGAGGCGCAGAGGACGAGCCATCAGCGGGACGACCCGCCGCTGATGGAAAGCCGACGCGACGATCGCCGCCGTGAGTCCCTCCTTCTTCAGACGCTCGACCGCGTCCAATAGGGGGGTGAGGTGACGCTGCTTCTTCTGCACGACTCTGTACCTCCAGCAGTCAGGCTTCGCGTCGATCGTCCTCCCGGTGTAGGCAGGGAGCAGGCCGCCGTCGTTCCTCAAGTAAAACCACCGGAATGCCATCCGGAGTGGCTCGACGAAAGCTTCGACGGGATCCACCAATCCACCCGCTTGAGGGCGATACTGCAGCACCCGGCCCTGACCGTCTTGCGGGTGCCTTTGCCGACCGACGCGTGGAAGATGCTCGCCTCGAAGAGATGCAGCCACAGATCCCAGTGCGGCTCGATCCCGAGGTAGCCTTCGCACACGGCGGCGAAGACCGCCGCGTGACAGATGCCGTTGGGGGTGAGGTGCTGAAGCTCCACGCCGTAGTGGTGGAGGATCGCGCACAGAAGATGGCTAGGAGGGGCGCCTAGCCTCGCCCGGTGGAAGACCTCGAAGCTCACCACGTAGCCCTCCGGCGGATTGGGATCGACATGCTCCGGCGGCGGTACCATCCACTCCGGCCGGTCGACGGAAGTAACGGGCCGGAGGAGGCCGCTCTCCACCAGATCCCCCAGGCGTGCGACGGTCGCCAAAGACGAGAGCCAGTCATCGGGACCGACAAGGTTGTACTTGGCCATGGGAGCAAGGAAGCTAATGCGCTCGGGCTTGGGGGCGGAAGGTACGTTCCCAATCTCCCCTCTCTTTCTCTCACGTGCGCAGAGGTCCAGCTCACAGGGCGTCTAAGGCAATGGCGGGGAGAAGGAGGCAGGGAAGGCGAATAGCAAGGAGGCAGGGAAGGCAAGTGCGAGAAAAAAGCAGCCGACTCCTCACCTCCGGTATTTATAAGCGGGAGGCCAACGGGCGGATCCGGTAAACAGGCAAGTGAATCTCCGCATTTAATGCGCTTGCACACCACCTCCTCGTATTCCTCTAGGGTAAGGCGTTCTGTCCCATCGTCGGGCTCCGTACCGCACTCCGCCCTGCGCCTGTAACTGTTGCGCCGAACGAATATCTCCTAAAAAGGCGTGCAGCGGGAAGCGTTATCTTCGGAGGTAAGGAATCTTGAGGCAGCGAGAGCTGGCCCTCAAAAGAGGGTTCAACAGCTACCCTCGAGTACCTGAGGGCAGAAATGACCTCGGGTTATGGACTTCGGTCCACCCCCAAAATCTCGAGGGGACAAAGGCCGGCCCACGAACGGGCTCGATAGCCCCCCTCGAGTACCCGAGGTCTGAGGGGACCTCGGGTTATCGACTCAGGTCTACTCCCAAGTCTCGAAGGGATAAAGGCTGGCCCTTTCATAGGGTTCGACAGCCTCCCTCGAGGACTCGAGCTCAACGGGCAAAAGAACAGGTATGTCCCCAAGTTCAATACATACCCATTCTTCCCCCTCGGCGTTCCACAAGGCAGGACTCCTCCTTCGGAGGCTAGCGTCGGATGACGAACCATCCGTCAAATCTTGAGGGAGCGAAGGCTGGCCCTTACATAGGGTTCGACAGCCGCCCTCGAGTACCTGAGGTCAGGAAGGACCCATGGTTAACGGACTCCGGTCCACCCCTAAATCTTGAGGGAGCGGAGGCTGGCCCCACGAACGGGGTTCGACAGCCGCCCTCGAGTACGCGAGTCAGGGATGTCCCGGGGGGGGGGGGGGGCAGGCGCATGCCCCTAGCTCGAGAACGAACTCTCGAGGTCCCCTGGGACATATCCGAGGCATAACCAAGGAATACCTAAGGATCCCTACGCTGGGAGGCATCGAGCTACCAACTCCTATCGAACGGGGTTGGCACCTTGGTAAGCCACACGGTCTTGCTTAGTAAGCCATATGGTCTTACTTAATGAGAACGCCTCCGGGCTGCTAATCGACCCCTATCGAATGGGACACGAGTTCTCACTCGGATTTTTACCCGTACTGGGCACCATTTTTAATGGACTCATGCCCGACAACAGCTCACCGAGGACTTCGAGGCTCGTCCCAACGGGGATAGCACGATGCTCTTCACCCCACAATCCGAACGCAAGGATCCGTGGGAAGGACGCTATGAGGTAGTGAAGGCCTAGCCATTCGAGGGCTCGAGGGCCCGACTACGCATGGCACCCCTCGACGAAAGAGGGTCGAAAATACTCGTGACCTGGCAGACAGAGTTGACCTCTCGGGAGGGGCGCTCTGACTCCAGTTACGTTCGAGGGAGCAAAGGTTGGCCCTCGGTAGGGTTCGACAGCCACCCTCGAGCACCTCTCTTTTCAGGGAAAGGGATGCCCATAGCCTGGCAAACGAAATCGACCCCTCGGTAGGGCATCACGTCTCCAGGTAACCTTAAAACCCCTCGATAAAACACATCATAGCCCCCAGAGGAGTTCTTAAATCACTCCTCTGGGGCCTCGAGGGCTACCCCCGCGGGGTGCGCTCGTGCGCACCCCACAGAGAGTCGAACCTCTCACTAACCCTGCAGGTCAAGGGCAAAACCTCCGGGTAATCCTCACTCCCCCCGAAAAAACTCATATCATAACCCCCAGAGGAGTTCTTAAATCACTCCTCTGGGGCCTCGGGGGCTACCCCCGTGGGGTGCGCTCGCGCGCACCCCACGGAGAGTCGAACCACTCACTAACCCTGCAGGTCAAGGGCAAAACCTCCGGGTAATCCTCACTCCCCCCGAAAAAACTCATATCATAGCCCCCAGAGGAGTTCTTAATCACTCCTCTGGGGCCTCGGGGGCTACTGTCGGGTACGAAGGTAAAGGGTACCCTAAACCCTTCGATAATTTAACGCTAAACATAGCAACCATTTTTAAGACAGGAGTCAACCAACCACTCAAGAAGGGCCCATCGCACAAAGCCCCCTGCACCGGCCGTAGCAATCCGCCGTGGGCCGGCCTGCTTCGGGAAAGAGACGGACGAGGGGTCGAATGAACGACCCCTCCGCCTCCACCTCGATGCCGAATGACGGACGAGGTGTCGGACGAACGACCCCTCCGCCTCCACCTCGACGCCGAATGACGGATGAGGGGTCGGACGAATGACCCCTCCGCCTCCACCTCGACGCTGAATGACGGACGAGGGGTCGGACGAACGACCCCTCCGCCTCCACCTCGACGCCGAATGACGGACGAAGGGTCGGACGAACGACCCCTCCGCCTCCACCTCGACGCTGAATGACAGACGAGGGGTCGGACGAACGACCCCTCCGCCTCCCCCTCGACGGGAAGCTCGATCAACCCAACTGCTCCCGGCATGGGTTAAAGTAAACCCGCCTAACACCATGGGCGCCCACGTCCGCAGTCAAATCCGTCAACTCACCACCATATCCCTGGCTCCCGTCAACTATGCTGCCACTGTAACCACGTCGCGGGTAC
This sequence comes from Microstegium vimineum, assembly GCA_022036555.1. Taxonomy (NCBI): domain Eukaryota; kingdom Viridiplantae; phylum Streptophyta; class Magnoliopsida; order Poales; family Poaceae; genus Microstegium; species Microstegium vimineum. Next base: position 2,095,656 of record CM039127.1, on the reverse strand, counting down.
GGACTCCAGAAGCACCCCTCGAGACATGAACAGTACGGCCCTCGACGGCGTCTTCGGGGATACGACAAGGCCACCCCGGTCTCGACCTCACCCCTCGACCGGGGGACTTGACCCTTACCTCCAACAACTCCGGTATGGGCTCAGTCCCATCCACCCCGTCCCGCTTCAACTGTGGGACTCGCGACAGCCTGCGGAAGGACGATCCTGCTACATGCTGCGACGACTTCCACTGTCACCACGCCCCAGAGCGCCGGAAGGACGGGAAGGCCATGTCGCCATAGTCCTCAACGTCCCTTCGCCAACACTATGCCGCGGACACGCCGCCCATGCTACAACAGTTTAGGACCCTATACCCTCGGGCCTCCCCTTAGTCTATAAAAGGGGACGCCGAGGTAGAAGAAGGGGATCCTTCTTTTGGGAGACATCTCTGGGAGATCTCTCTGGATCTTTTTCGGGAGCTCTGGATCTCTGGACTTCCAGACGACTCCACACACCCCGTTGCTCGATCGACCCCTCGAGCAACCGACCAACCGCCTAGGGTAGCCCTTCTAGCCTTAGGCATCCGCTCACTCCGGGCAACTCCGTGTACACCAGCTTGTACCCCCCCCCTGTACGAGCACTTTGGGTGCGAGATAATACAAGTCATCCTCCCCCGCTGGACGTAGGGCTTTCTTTGCCCGAACTAGGATAAATCTTGTGTCCTTCTTGCATCACATCTGGGAGAGGGAGCACACAATATACAAATTTACTAGTTGGTGGTCTTGACCCCCGGGTCATAACACCAACACAATGTTCTCAGAACCTACGATAACTGCAGAGAAGACTGACCAAGATGCATGCATGGTGAGGATTGTTTAGTGCAGATGTTTCTAGAAGGTATTGACGGAGGTCGGCGTTTCTTCAAATGACCACGAGCATTGGTAACTGCTATTGCTATTGTTATTCATTGTTTTTATTTTTAGTGGCTTCACAACTAACACGACACTTTTATTACAGACTTCTAACTCCGAAGAAAACTATGGGTTCGTTAGGTGGGTGGATCCTCCACCTATTTCTCCCCATGCACAATACAAGCATCGCATCCAAGATCTGGAAAGGGACCTTGGCCACTACGAAGACGAAGACGACGTCAACAACAGTCCGAGTTCACAGGAGACATCGTGCACCGATCCAGGTTGTACATGCCTTTGTCACAAGAAGAAGGGACCACCGTCACCGCCACCACCACCGCCATCGCCTCCACAAACACTAGGTGGATATTGTGGAGAAGGTGCAACACAGTTCGCTATGTGGGAGCACTACTAGACCTTGACTATGTTGGATATGCCATTGCTATTTCATTTATCTAAGGCATGTTAGGATTAGTTTAGAATATTTGTAACCCTGTTTGTTACTTGTTCTCATGTGCCATTTCAATGTTTTCTCATTTGTACGGTTTATTTTACCTTAAGGCGTGTTAGGTTTAGCAAAAGAAATATGTACTCTTGTTTAGTATATATTCTCACATGCCAGTTCATTGTACTGTGTGAGTTGAAATTTGTAATGCACTACTTCGTTTAAAAAGAGCATTTGTCTAAATAGAATAGTACGTGATGATAAGGAAGATACCAAAGTACGTTACAACATAATTAAAAGTTCAGAGCGATTAAAACAGCCACAATGGACGACATTGTTCATTCCACAAACATACAACTACTGAGTGCAACGGGACCACTTTCCCTTCCTCAGAGCATCAAGATTATCCTCCATAGCTGCTTTCGCACGGCGGGCGCGCTCAATCTTCTTATCCCTCTCCTCCCTGTAGGCTGCACCTCTTCTCTCTTCCTCCTCTTTCTTGTGCTCCTTCTCAGCTGCCTCCTCTTTCAGTATCTTCTCATACGCCACTCGACGCTCCGCGTCCCAGTCCTTCATACCTTGCAGAAGACGTTTGTCGGACTCCTTGATCTCAGGGTCGATCCACTGCTCAAAGTCACATAGCGGTGGAGGGGTCTGTAATACATGCAAACGTTATGGTAAATAGAAATGAAAGCAATCTTTCATATGATCAAGGTTGATGGATATATAAGATAAAGTTCTCACCATTAAGTTAGTACGACGTTGTTCAAGCGTAGGCGGAAAGGCAAAATTAGCACACATCCAATACTGCTGCCTATAGGTTTGCTCGTCCTCGGAAATCTCAACCTTGCAAGCATCACCGCAAAAGCACATGGGAACCGGAACACCAGTAGGCAAAGGCTTAGGGTCAAATGCATTTCCATTCAACGAACCCTTCGTACCCTTCCTACAATTAAATCAATTTTGGTATAATTACCTCATGAGAAAACACAACACACTAGTCGAAAGAAATACAACAAATATAGTGAGATTACCTAGGTTTAATAGCTCTACCACATCGTGGCATCCTATACAACAATTCAAAAATTATTCAAATCATAACTATTAACATTGCTAGGTTAACAAAATGCAAATCATATATAACAAATCAATGCGAAAAAATAATAGAGAAGTGATAGGATACCTTGCTCTTGAAGTTGAATAGATCAAATCAAAAAATTTACGGTTGAATTAAGTGATTCGAAAAATTGGGCAAATAGGAGAAAAACCCGAGAGAGAGGAGGGGAACAAATGGGGAGGAGCCAGCGTCTGGAAGAAGGTCGGGGTTTGTATATCGCCTTGTCGCGCCAAGATCCGTGGCGCGTCACTGCCGCGCCATGCATGGTGGCGCGGCAGGACCGCCACGTCACCTCAGTGAGTCAGCATGCCCGCGCCGGGACATGCTGAGTCATCACCTCTGCCGCACGGCGCGGCAGCGTGATTTCGCCGCGCCAGGCATCTATGACGCGGCCAAACAAGTTTGATTCAAAAATAAAAAAAAAGTTTATTAATAAAATTAGTTAATAAAATAATTAAAAAAAAAAAGTCCCGCTCGGCGCGGCGTCAAAGGTTAGCCTGGCCGGACATGGGCTGTGCATGCAAGGCCTGATTGAAAGGATTGGGTTGCATTGAGCCCAGGCAAGTCCGTTAAGGGCTTGTTTGGAACACCGAAAATTTCCTCTGGGTATGTAATTTCTGTAAAGTTAAAACTCCTGTAAATTTTTTTGCATGATTTCTGTGAAATTTAAGTGTTCCAAATAGGTCCTAAATATAATACTATAGAAAAGGTCTCTTTTTACCTTCCCGTTGTCTAAATTTTCTCATCTATCTAGAAATATACTATGCTGCGTATCCCTCTTATTTCTATATATTCAACCACTCCTAGGTTTCGATGATTGTGGTGAGGGTTCGAGCTCAGGGTGACCTTATGCTAGATCCTCCCATGTTCTCATCTAAGCTAAACTAGACATCTTATACATCCTCCATTTTACTAAATTGTTTAAATTGTTTCTCTACCTAGATTAGAAGTGAGTTTTAAGAAATTTTCATATTTTTAATAGTTAAAAAATCCAATAAGCACATGTTAAGGATTTTAAACCATAAAAATATATTTAAGCCTGCAAAAATTCCAAGAAAGATCCTAAAGATACAATGAGACACAAAACCCAAATAAAATATTTAGATATCATGAAAAACATCTCTAAAACCTTTCAAATATTAGATTTAGATTGAAAAATATCCAAAAAAAAATATAGAAAATTTCAAAACATTCTAAATGTACAAATATGTTTTAAAAACCTTCAAAATAATGCAAAATGCATTTAATTCACAATGCATTCATGCCGATTGCATCTCATATTTTTATTGTGGAAATTTTTCAAAACGTGTCTAGGCATTGGTTAGAATGTTTTGGAAATTTAGGCATGTTTTTTAGAGTGATTAAATATTCATGCTAATTGCGAACTGAGCCTAACTCAGGTAGTTAGGTTTATTGTGGTGGAATCTGTCCACCCGGCTCAAGGACAATTAGCAAAAAAAAAACATCCATGCTAATTGCATCTCATTTAAGTATGATTTTAGAGTTTTTTCCCGGTTTCATAGGGGGTTCAACTTAATATTTTCCCGTGTTTCCTCTCTATGCTGATCATCTGTTTTCGACTTCGATTGTCTTGAAAAGACAGATGGACAAATCACCGGTTCTTTGGCTGTATATAAAACCAAGAACGTCTCACTATAGCTCAGCCGTCGCCAAAGCTAGAAACCAAATTGCGATGCTTTTTATGCCACACAAAACTTGTAGTTGTAGGCGCGGTGGCAGTTCTTAAGCCGTTTCGCTAATAATAATGTTATATATGTTGTCTCTCTCTCGCTCTCTACAATGTGTGCTGATATACATGTAAAACAAAATACTAGTAGAATATACTGTAGTACATACATATGGTTAGAACGCATCATCATGTACAATACGTGTATTACCTTTGTTGCTTCGTTTCATCTCCTATAGTCCTATATATGGCTTATATATACAGTATCTATATGCACCGTGTATGTCACGAGAACACTCCATGGCCCTCAGGGATGCTCTCCAGCGCGGGCTCCCAGCGCCGCCGTCGGTGGCGGCCGTCGTCAACCACCACCTCGCCGGCGCTCACGATCTCCGCCAGCACCTTCCCCAGCGTCGTCATCCCTTCGCCGCCGGTGGCGGCCCCACTCGCCATCAGCTTCTGCAGCCGGCTCTTGCTGATCCTGACCGTCACCTTGACGCTCTTCGTAGTCTTCCTCTCCTCGCAGGTCTCCCTCCCGCGCTCTGCTGGCCACACCGCCTCGCCGCCGCCGTCGTCGCCGCTGGTCGTCCCGGGCACCACACGGCCGTGCCGTGATCCGTGGCACACGCAGTTGCCCATCGTCCGATCGAGGAGATGGTGGTCGGTCGATCTCAGGCCTGCTGCTATTGATCGAATTCAGAAACAAGAGGCTGTTCGTGCGAAACTAGATGGTGTACACGTACTCAGGCCGGGAGCGTGCAGGTACGTGGCCGGGCTGATGCATATATAAAGGCTCGCTGTTGGCAGGGTCAGAGAGGGAGGCTGTTAGCTGTCGAATGAACCAGCGCGGGCGTCTGCCTCGTGCGAGCTGCGGAGCCCGTCCGCGACTCCGCGGGACCGCGGCAACACGTACAGTGAAACTTGGTACTGCCTGAATTCCAATGCCAGCTGCTTGCTTGTGCCGACCGACAACTTGAAACTGATAGGCGATGTGATGCAGACCTGAATATGCTGGCCGGAAATGGTACGGCATTATGCTGTACGTAGTAGCCGGTAGCGTGCGATGCATCTCGATCACATTCTGGCGGGCCTCAACTCGATCCATCTCATCAGCGGCCAGACAAGACAAGACTGACGAGGTGCTGGATTTCTTCTCAGGTTGTTATTATCAGTCAAAACGAAACGTTTTAATCATTCGTTTTCTTCTCAGGTGCTGCTTCCCTTAGGTACTACGTACGGTTCCACGTCCTCGCCTGATCGTTTTCAGCGGCTGGTAAGTCGTCCACTGATGGTGTTTTTGATTATTTTATTTTAAAAGAAAAATAATGTTTCGGTGGCTGATAAGCCAAGCAAGCAACTCTAGCTTATCCGTCGTATGAACGAACCTTGTTAGAATGAACACTGGCAACTGAAGGGGATATATACGACGAGTTTCTGAATGTTTATGTGCCTTTTTCGTTGAATTGGATAGCCGTTTTCGCGAAGCAAGCGTTTTCGGAAGGAAAAAAAAAAACATTTTTCAACCGTGTGATAGAAGCGTTCAATAGGCGAGCAGGCGGCCACGGAAATTCAATCCAGCAGCTGCTTTCTCACGATTCAGGAATCATTCTCTCGTTTTTTTTTTTTGACAAGAGGAATCATTCTCTCGTTGAATAATGAACGACACCTGGCCTACCACACGTGCGTCTTAGGAATTACATACAGTATACAGAAGCGTATTTAAATAGTACAGTACAAGTTATTTTTTTCTTTCAATAATATCGCGTGATGGAGAGAGAAACGGTCGTTCTGCAAAGATGAAATTAATGGCAAGGAAGCAGCCTCCTATTTTTTTTTATCCGAGAACGTGCTGTGTAAATATTCCATTCAGAGATTAATTAAAGAGAAGGGGATCGAAGGCTGCGTCTTCGCGCAGGGCGTCTGGTTCGCGGTCCTCAGCAAGGTTGGCCTCCAGGTGCTGACGCCGGACGGCGATCATGACCTCGCCGAGTGGTGGCTGGCTCAGAGACAGCGTCTCGATGAGGCATCCAGGCCCATGTTCGACTCCCTCCTCGCGCTAGTCGCCTGGTGCCTCTGGAAGGAGAGAAATGCGAGGGTTTTTGAAGGTAAAGTCTCCGCGACGCCGGCCGTCTTCGATACCGCCGTGTCCGAGGGTTCTGTATTCATGGTTTGCTTCTCTCTTAATGAAAAACGGATACGCATCCGTCGCGAAAAAAAAGAAGCAAAACAGAAGAACAAAGAATCAGACTGCAGAACACGGTGGGTTAGCACAGGCAGATTCCCGAAGTCCACTCCAGTTTTCGGCTGGGCTCAAAATAAGCCTCGGCAGGCTGCTGCTTCTTATTTGTCTCCTCTCACAAATTTTTAAGCAGCCGGTTGGATCTTAACACTTGTAAGAAATATTTTTGTATTGTGTTGTTTGGTACATGTGGCCCATGTTTGGCCCATTTTCTTAATAGGCGGCCTAATGACAGTATTTTGAGTCCTAACAGGCCGGTCTGGCCACATTGGGCATTCCCAGCGCACCACCTGGTGTGGCACCATTACAACTTTATAGATGAAAATGTCGGCAGTGACAAACATATAGTAGGTGAAGTAGCGGCGACAATGGACCCATTCATGGAGAGAGAGAGAAACCTAGATGCTTAGCCCTAACAAAGAACCAACATCGATCAAGCTCTAACCTCTGAGCTTATGTGATGTGCCACTACGTACTGCTAGATCGAGACGCCCTAGCTAGTGCACCAACATTGACTTAAATTCTGCATTAATTTCATAAGCTGCTCTACCATTAGATTAGCCAAGCTAGTACTCCCTTAATACTAGGTGACATAAATTCTGCATCAAAGTTAATCATGCCTACGACGCAATTAACAATTCCTACCGTCCTACTACAAGGCTACTTGCAGTAGTAGTACAATCACCTCAAAGCAAATCAAGGTCAAAAACAACACGCGCGCATGCATGCTAGAAACATCAAACAAAACCTCTCCTTTTCCCTCCTCCCAATGGCGTCCATAACCACTGTCCATATGCTTATAAACTATAGTAACCGAGTACCTAACCCCCCATCCATAAACCCGTTGATAAACAGAGCTACGATTCCCTAATCCCTACTGACGCATCAGCTAAACACCCCGAAAAACATCAGCGTTTCTTGATGCCTGGTGCAGTGTTGTGGTGCTGTCTGCCAACAGCTAGCTCGTCTCAACAATTAATATAAACAACGATGCTGCTACAAACTTGAACCAAGCTTATTTCTTTCGAATCCCTCCCTACCGCCCTACCCCTACGCAGCATCAGTGAAACCAAGAAGAAAGCTCAGCTCGGCTAAACAAAACAGCAGCAGCGGAATATAATACAGTACTTAAGTAGTAGCAGCGAGAGGAAAATCTGATGATATTATTTTCTGGAAGTTTGAAAAAGACAATAAATTCTCTGTGAAATCAACTTATAATGCCTTATCAAAGAATGATGATGGAAATTGTTTTAGGAAAATCTGGAAAGGCAAAGCTCCTCCAAAAGTTAAAATCTTTATATGGTTGATGTCTAATAATGTTGTGTTAACCAAAGATAACCTTCTTAAAAGAAAATGGAAAGGAGACCCAAACTGCTACTTCTGTGATCAAAGTGAAACAATTGATCATCTTTTCTTCTCTTGCTATACTGCAAAAGTCATTTGGGCAGTAATTGCCAAATGCATTGGGGCAAATGATGTCCCTTCTTCTCTGGACCAATGTTGGATCTGGTGTGATAAATGGTTACCGAGCAGTAAAAAAACACATCTATGGGGGATAGCTGCTATATGCTGGGCTATCTGGAAAGCTCGTAACAGAGCTTGTTTTGATGGCAAAATTATTCAAAATTCCCTAGAAATCATCTGTCACGCATGCACATTGATGAGTTTTTGGGCAGGTTTATATTTCAGTGTGGACAAGGAGATGCTCATCGACAGGGTCAACATCATGTTGTGTGAGGCGACGAGGCTCTTGACCGGTAAAAAAACAGATGAAGATCACAAGCGCCTGAAGCTTAACCCTGATGGCAAGAGTCAAGATCAGTGAGGAGACACATAGGGTCTGAAGACGTGGATCGAAATGCTTGACTTTTGTTTGTCTGGTCTGATTGTTGGGATAGCCTGAGTGGCATGGTTTTTGCTATCAAACTAGACTTCTTGTTGTTCTCTGGCCTGGTCCTTCGTGACTTCTGGCGTAGGATGTTTAAGTGAAAACTTGGTTGGCTTTTCTGGTTAGGCTAGATTTCTTTCTCTGAGTCAGAGTTTAGATCTGCTAGCGGTTCTTGGCCTTTGAACTCTTCCTGCCTTGTTCTGGTTACAAACTCTGTATTTCCGTTTAATAATGGGAATGGAGGATGGCCTTCGTGTGGAGAAAAAAGTAGCAGCGAGAGGACCATCTTGTAGTTTCTTAGTAGTCAGAGAGAATGATTGCTGATAATAATCCTGTGGCCTGTGGGGCTGGCTGCCGCACATGACACATGGCCGCGTGATGCTCCCCTTGACCGAACCGAACCACACAAAAGCTCTCGTGCTGCATGCAAATTGCGAGCAGCAGGCAGCAGCACGATACGCTGCCGTGTTAGAGTAGTGTTTTTTTTTCCTCTTCATCGTCGTGCCACGGAGGGGCCGGGGTGGGCACCTATGATTGCATTGCATGATAAGCTTTCCATCTCCCGGCTTTGCGGCTCAACGGACGCGCTACCGCTAGTAGCACCAAAAGAAAGCGTCCCAAAGGCTTTCAAGTCCCAGCCCCACGCTACTTCCATTACTACTACTAGCAGTAGCAGCTTCTTTTCCTGAACACAATTTGAGTTGGGGCGCCTTCGTTCGTGCAATCTCGTTCAGAAGTTGTGTTTGTTGTAAAAAACACACACACACACACACACACACACACACAGAAAGTCTGTGACTTATCTTCACCAGTTTTTGATTGAAACCATATATTGCAGTCTCTCGATAAGCTACCCAAACAGACCTCTGTGTGCAGCATGTCCTGAAATTTATCAGCAGCTGAACACATGTGACTGTTACTCTCTCCTCTGTTGACAAAACTGATAGATCTTAGCGGATCTCTAACAGTAGATTAGTAGGGTAGAAATCTTAGGATGAAGGATGTGTTTCGGATCTGAGAAGGACAGAGGGAGGAAGAGGAGGTTAGGGTTAGTATAACCTGGATGAACTCCCGACCGACACTGCTTCGTCGATGGAGTCTGCACACGGGCAGCGACGATCGGTGAAGAAGTCGGTGAAGTCCGGCGGCGGAGGTGCTTCCCGTCACTGGTTGTGCACCCTCTAGATCGGACTAGGGACTGGACAGATAGGGGGCGGCTAGCTTAGATAGACGAACCTCGTGACTTGTGCCGGTAGCCCCCACCTTCCCTTATATAGGCACAGCGTGACAGAGCCCTCCAACCCTTAGTTGGGTTGCCCCCCCCCCCCCCCCCGATCAGGAGCGGATCAAGGTCCTAATGGACCGTTGGGCCCATTTGGTGAGAGAGATCAATACTAACATTCTCCTCCTTGATCTCTTCTAATATCTTACCTTAATCTTATCTTATTCTTAACTTAAAACTTAACTATTTTACTCCACCTCATTATAGAGAAAAGCGTAGAGAGTGTTTTATCGTCACATAAGAAAATTTCTGTTGGACTTGACAGCTACATTACATCTCTCTAAATAGAGTTCTAACTAAGGGCCCTAAGTGTTCAGGAATCATAGGCTTTCCTTTAACCCATCTAGCTACGTGTTTTCTAAACACGTTGGGTGGTAAGCCTTTTGATGAGCAGATCCGCTAATATGATATCTTGTACTTATATGCTCAAGACTTATGACATGATCCCGAACTTTTGTTCCTCACAACTTAGTACTTAGTGTCAATGTGTTTGGCAGCACCACTTGACCTTGTTGTGAGCATATTATTGTAGTATGACTTAAGTGGTTTTTCTCAATGTTGTCTACCACTCTTAACCTGGGTAAGAACTTCTTAAGCTAGTTCACCTGCCCCGAGGCCTCATCATATGCTACAAAACTCAGCGTACGTCGATGACGTGATGAGAGTTTATTTTGAGCTTTTCCACGATATAGCTCCACCTGCGGGGTGAATATCTAACCTGACGTGGATAGAAATAACTTATTATAACTTACTTTTCACCCCCCGCATAATCTAAGTCAGTCTTATTATAACTTAGCATGAAGCCTTTTGTGCCCTGCAAAAGATGCAGAACTATCTTAACTAACTTCCAGCGTTCTACATCTGGATTCTTTTGATATCTGCCAAGTAACCCGGTAACATAACTATGTCAGGGTGAGTACAAATTTGAGCATATTACAAGCTTCTAACAATTGAAGCCTAAGTTACTAATCTCATTTGCTCGAGCTCGATCTGATTCTTGGGACACTGATGTTCCCTATACTTATCGCCCTTGACAATGGGTGCAGGTGATGAACTGCACTTATGCATACTGTATTTCTTAAGAACCTTATCTATGTATGCTTTCTGTGTCAGTCGTAAGACCCCTCTATTTCTATCACGGTGAATCTCAATCCCCAGAAACTAAAAGAGACATCACCGAGATCTTTCATGTCGAGATGTGAGAACAAGAACTTCTTGGTTTCCATTAGTAGACTGACATCATTGCTTGCAAGCAAAATGTCATCCACATATAGAACTAAGAAAAGAAACTTAGCATTCTTAAACTTAGCGTAAACACAATTGTCCTCTACATTCGCCTTAAAACCCAAACTTTCTAATTGTTTTATCAAATTACTAATAACATTGTCTTAAACTTATTCTGATCCATAAGTAGATTTATTTAAGCGACATCCCATATTTTCTTTTCCTTCCACAACAAAACTTTTGGTTGTGCCATGTAAAACATCTTATCGTAGATCCCCACTAAGGAGTGTCGTCTGTACATCCAACTGACATAACTCTAAGTCTTAGTATGCTACTAGCGCCACTATAATTCTAAAAGAATCTTTATATGAGATTGGAGAAAAAGTTCTCATTGTAATTAATCCTTAATATGTTCTCTTTGCTTAAAGCCTTTTAGCCACGAGTCGCACCTTATGATTCTTAATTTTCCCTTAGGAGTCACTTGTTGTTTTATATACCCATTACAGCCTACTGTCTTGGCTCCCTTAGAAACATTCACTAAGTCTCAAACAATATTAGAATTTTTGGAATTTATCTTATCCTTCTCATGAGTTGTTCATATGTGGTGGGATCAACCTCCATATGATGCTTTTCGGTTTCATAAACCTCTTAATCATCTGATAAAGCTAATCTTCTAACTCTTTTGTGATCTTCTAATATTCTTATTATTTTTACACCATATGGGGTTCTTCTTCTTCTTCTCATGCTCGACTTATGGTTCTAAAGGCTCCTGAAGGACAGATTCCAGATTCTTATTTATCGTCAGCAAAAGAGGACTGGCAACATGTGTTAGCACTACGGTGTCTGACACCGTTTGTGTAGCAACAACAGGTAGCATAAAGTATGGTACTTAGAAAATTGGAGTAGGGGCTTGGAGACCCGTTTCTCCTCTGAACTGATCTTTTGTGCTACCTTGCTCCTCCTGATCACTAAGATCTTCTAAGAACCCATCATGTCTGGTTTCCACAAACTTAGTATGCCTGTCAGGGCAATAAAAGCGGTAACCCTTTGACCTATATGGGTAGCCAATGAAATGGCAGCTAACTGTCTTAGGATCTAACTTACCTAAATTTGGGTTGAATACTTTAGCCTCAACTGGACAACCCCACACCTTTAAGAGCTTAAGTGAGGGTACTCTGCGTGTCCATAACTCAAAGCGGTGTTTTAAGCACCAACTTACTGGTACTTGATTAAGAATACGAATAGTGGTTTTAACACCACCATCCATAAGCTTATCGGTAAAGTAGAGTAGCTAATCATACTTCTTACCATATCCGTTAAGGTACGGTTTCTTCTTTCAGCCACTCTATTTTGTTGAGGCTCACGTGGCATGAAATTGTGGGCAACTATGCCATTTTTCTGAAGGAACTTAACAAAAAAGTCTCGGAATTTGGCCATACGGGGTATGTCGCCCATAATATTCCCTACCAAAGGTTTGATCTTATTATCTTAAACTCTTCTAAAATTTCTGATTGTCTTAATGTCTTAATGTACTTTAATCAACACATTGATCTAATTCTGAGAGCTTTAATCAACACATCGATCTAATTTTGAGAATTCTAAGGGTAATACCTTAATGTACTTTGATCAAACACATTGATCTAATTCTGAGAATTCTAAGGGTAATACCTTAATGTACTTTGACTTGATCTAATTCTGAGAATTCTAAGGGTAATACCTTAATGTACTTTGACTAATCTATTCTCCCCCTCGAAATGTGGTATAATCCGCGAAACCACAATTTCGAAGAGTCAAACTGAACATTCTTACGCTTACATTCATAGACGAGGAATCTTTCTCATTCTCATTGGATACAATATTCACATTCTGAAAACTGATAATACAAAAGAAGTTGTCTTGCTTGAAGTCAAGACCAACACACTTATTATAAAATAATATCTTACATTTGCTATCTCAAAAAATAGCAATCTAGTTCATCATGATCTAACTGAGAAAGGCTAAGTACGAAACCACTTAATAATTCTAAGGTAACTCTGCAACGGTTCCATTGTACTCGTATGAAATCTCATTCTTTGTCAATTTCTTAGTGCCTCTCTGAGGTTTGTGATAGTTATCAGTCTGAGCACTAGAAGAGGAGTTGTCATCCCACTTCGGTGGTTTGGCATTCTTATATTATTCTTAAGTCTCTCCTCCTCCTGCACACACATGGTAAAATGAGCTTTTCTTAGTATTTTCACTGGTCATCATGATGATGAGAAAGAAACTTAAACTCATTTGACAGAGAAGCTAAAATCACCTAAATGACAAATGATCCTTGAAGGACCATATGCATTGATGAAAGCTTAACTGCCAAATTTGTCATGCTCAGTATGTGCTCTCTAACACCAGTGTATTTCGTAGTGCGTAATTCCTTAGTAAATTATCTGTTCTGCATTAATTCTATATCACCGTTGGGTAAAAAATAGAAATAAAGCATTTAGACTTACCTAAGAAAGTTAATTCCTTAGTAAATAACCTCTTCTACATTAAGTCTACATCACCATCACCGTTGGGTAGAAAATAGAAATAATGCATATAAACTTGTAGACTAAACATTTATAATATTTATATCATCAATGTTGGTTAGAGAATACAAATATTATAAAATTTTCTAAAACTTAATAATTGTTGTTCTAACTAAATTCTCACGTTAGTTCGAATTTAATTGAATAGACAACTAATATCTTAGCAGCGGAAACATGATTAAATAAGCACATACTAATTCTCAGAGGCATTTCTAATCTCTATCTCTCAAAAATTTATCCCGATGGTTCAAAATTTAGCAGAGAACTAACTGTAAAACTGATTGCAGATTAACTTATGTACTAAAATAATTATAATATTGATATTAGCAACGTTGGTTAGAAAATAATAATATTATAAAGAATTCTAAACTTAAAATTGCTCAAAAATTAAATTCGTTAGTTGGTTTGAATTTAATATGAGAACAAAATATGTACTTAGTAGCAGAAAAACGTGACTAAAATAATCTAATAATATTTTCCAGAAATATTTCTAATATTTTCTCTGAAAAAAATCTATCGCGTTAGGTCAAAATTTCGAAAGAGGTCTGATTTGAATTCTAAACTAATCGAATACTTATTGCTTAATTTTCTGGAAAAATAAAATTGAAAAAGAACACTATGCACTTAAGCGGGCCGCGCGCAAACCATTGAGCCCAGCGTCTAATGCAGCCCATGGCCGTGCGCTCTCCCCGCCTGGGCCACGATGGCCCACAGCCTCTCGGCTGATCTGATCCGCCGATCAAGATCGGACGGCTGACCGCGCATGTAGCGTGAACAAAAAAACTGGCGGCCGACCTGATCCCTAACCCTAATCCTCATTCTGACTCACTCCCTTCTCTCTCTTGCGCCACAAAACAACGGCGGCCAGTCAAGGCGACGCGGCGGCGAGCGGCTAAGGAGACGAGATGGCGAGCGGCTAAGGCAACGCGATGGCGACCGGCGGACGAAGCAAGCCGACGCGGATGGAGGCACCGCCGTGAGCCCACTCGCCGGCGTGCGTGCTCGCCACGGCTGAGCACGCCGCCGTCGAGCGGCTTCACGCGGTGCCGAGTCACCCGCCGCGCTGAGGACTAATGCCGGCGGCGGATCTGAAGGCCCCGTGGTCGGTGAGCCCACGGCTCAGCCGCGGCGGCGCTCAGGCCGGTCGCGGTGCCAGGCCAGCCCCTGCGTGCCGGCGGGCGACGGATCTGAGGCCGAAAGCCCGTGAGGTCACGGCCCCGGCGGCGGATCTAAGCCGGTGAGTACAGGTAGAGGTGTTCCTCCCCTGGATCCCGGTGTTTGCTTCTTATGAATTTGCATCCGTCTAATCTGAGTTCGCGGGTAGGGAGTTCTTAGATCTGATTGCAGGTATAGGGTTAGGGTTAGGGTTTGAATCTGAGGGGTATAGCCCGGGACGATGCTCAAGGCATGTCTCTCGGCGGCTAGGTCTTAGTGCTGAAGAACCCTGATCTAACCTCTGTTAGTGCTGGTTGCTCTGATATCATTGATAGATTTTAGTGGATCTCTAACAGTAGATTAGTAGGGTAGAAATCTTAGAATGAAGGATGTGTTTCGGATCTGAAAAGGACAGAGGGAGGAAGAGGAGGTTAGGGTTAGTATAACCTGGATGAACTCCCGACCGCCACTGCTTCGTCGATGGAGTCTGCGCACGGGCAGCAGAGTCTGCGCACGGGCAGCGACGGTCGGTGAAGTCCGGCGGCGGAGGTGCTTCCCGTCACTGGCTGTGCACCCTCTAGATCGGACTAGGGACTGGACAGGTAGGGGGCGGCTAGCTTAGACAGACGAACCTCGTGACTTGTGCCGGTAGCCTCACCTTCCCTTATATAGCCACATCGTGACAGAGGCCCTCCAACCCTTAGATGGGTTAGGCTCCCCGATCAGGAGCGAATCAAGGTCCTAATGGACCGTTGGGCCCCATTAGGTGAGAGAGATCAATACTAACAAAAACTGCTGCCAGCTCATGACCACC